>JAMRYI010000361.1:0-160886 GCA_029231635.1 Ditylenchus weischeri
ATGCATAGATAGCTTTTTTATATATAATTTTTTTTAAATATAGGTCCATCAAATTTTGTCAAATGGCTCAGCGTAAAAAAGGAAAAACCAGAACTTTTTCTTTTACGTGCAAGTCTTGACTGTCGTTTTCTATCAAATTTTTTTAAGTAAATATCTTTTTTTTTGGTTTTTTAATTAGGGGTCACAAATGGCACTTTCTCCTCGAAAGTTGATGTTTTAGCACCTTTAAAAAAAGTTGACCCCTGAAAAGTTGAGTCAAATTGGTCAACTCGACTATGATTACAGCCAATGAGTGTCGACCCAAGGCTCCAATTTTTTTAATTTTGTATTTTGACTTCAAAATTTTTATTTTCAGTGCTGAAAACTCAATAAGCACGGAATAAAATGGCAAAAATGAACTTTAATTCATTTTCTCTTTCGTATCAATAAAAAGTATTTTACCTAAGTATTTCTTTGCTAGTTGAACCCAGCAACATATCGAGATGCGTAATAGGTATAATATAATGCTACACGGTAAATTCTGATACAAGAAGCAGGCAATGAAAGCAATACAAAAAAGTGAAAAGCTGCCAAAAGAAAGCAGTTGGGTCCTAACAGACCCCGCCTACCCTCGTTGGGTTAGGCAAAATTTTTGAGCTGGTCCTCGTAAAGAGGACCGGCGAAATTCTTTAAAGGTTTGCGTAATGATGTGGGCATTGATAACGAATGCAAGTGAATGCAAGACTTGACTGTCGTTTTCCTTCAAATTTTGTATAGAACTTCTAAGTTCAATGATTCGGAAAAATTTTTTGAATTAGCGGGACAAATTTTGAACAGTTTGTAACAGGTGTGCATGCCCAGGCACTTTTACAATGGCTCTGTTCATAGTCAGGGGTCAACTTTTAGAATCAACTTTTTCTTATATTTAAAAAAATGTCAATATTTTTCTTAAAATTGTTTTATTTGATATTTATGACCCTAGAGCAACTTTTTGAGCTCTGCCCGAAAAATTATACAGTGTTTCCGAGTGATTTATGAATATTTGACGTATAAAAACCGGTGGGTGAAAAAAAAAGTTGGGGGTTCGGCATTTGCTAAATTTTGTAGAGACAAGATTTTCAATTTCTGTTAGCCATCTTGTAGAGCTCGAAAAAGTTGAGTGGGGGTCACAAATATCAGATTTGGAACTTTCTCCTCGAAATTGATGTTTTAGCACTTTTGAAAAGTTGGCCCTGAAAAGTTGAGGGGTCAACTCGACTATGATTACAGCCATTGACATCCATGGGGTCTTTGCACAAATTTTGTGACAGCATGATATCAGCCTTTGACTGTAACCATATCCCAGTAAGGTCCTCCGTATCAAGTCTTACAATTATATTTAGGTACTATCAACGATATTCTCGATACACTTCTTTCTGTGAACCACCTGCTTTCAAAGATTCTGAAGACTCACATTCCGAAATACACTCCGAAGAGGAATACTCATGATGTGGCAGGTGAATTAGGAAGTTTTGATGAAGACGAAAGAAAGTGAAAACAAGACTACCGTTGTGACCACTTACATGCTGCAAAGATCTGAGGTGTTAGACTAAATTAAACTTTCTGACCTTTTTTCATATGTTTTGTTTTCTTATGACTTCAACTTTATTGGGGGCTGTGACTTTCTAGTTTTCACTCAAAACTAGAAAAGTGGTGGCAAAGTGGAAACACAGCCCAAAGTTGTTATGAGGAAATTGAACAAAGTTGCTTCCAAAAAAACTCCAATTTCTGGCAATAGACACTCGGAAGGCATTGGAAGCTAAACTGGGACAGAGCAATGGACATTTTCAACCACCTGCACCTACTTATTATACATTTTGGGGTGGTCCTAGGCCTGTAGGTGGGTAAACTTTCACTAGAAAATTTCATGAGATCCATACACTCTGTTTCGAAAACCGTAGTTCGTAATTGAGTATTTTCTTATTTTTAGTCATCCTCAATAGGGCCGCCAAATTAGGGGCCTTATTACAGGAAAGCTTTTGAATTTGGTGGGATCTTGTCTAAATGTTGCTTGGCGTTTTGCTTATTTTAAAGTAATATGATTTTGAATTATTGGGGGCTGTGACTTATGAACCCCAACACTTTTCAAAATTTCTGGTACACGCCCCCTTTTTCTGTGGACCATTATTCAAAATATGGGGATACTAAGCATAAAGAAAAACTCAGAACCACACTCTAGCTAATAAATACGTTTATTTTGCAACAGAAACAACAATCATAACATGTGGACAATTACAATGTGAATCCAGGTCTATTCAACTCGCATTTTCTAGAACGCCACGCCTGATAAGGTTCTCGCAGTCCTGTACCGGTAGAAAGTGCTGAAAAAGAACACAGTCGAATACGAAATAAATCAATCTTGATGCGACTTACCATTGAATTCTTTGTGAACACTACAGTAGTCCCATCGCTAGTCTCAAATTCGCCGAAGTCTTGAAGGGCTCGCACCTAGACACACACATAAAAAAAATACATACACTTGGAAACCACACATGAATCAAGAGAGTCTTTGGAGGATGCACATGGTTGAGAAGATTCACGCCATTCTGACCGAACTTGTTTTGGAACTTGAAGATAGAATCTCTAAAGCAATTCTCATATAAATAAATTGGCGAAACTTGCCAAGGGCTCACGAGTAGTTGCCTAGCCACGTCAATTCCTCTTTGGACAGATTTGCCTAGAATGCGATTTGGACTATATGACTGTGAACAATGCAAATGAAAAGGAAGCACCTTCACACTGTTTGTCAGTAAACTTCCGCTCTTCCAACGCAAATGCTTGATCCTATTTAGTCGCTAGAAATTTATCGTCTTTTATTAGAAACAGAGTATTGTAAGCACTACCTCGTCAATATAGGCACAACAACACTGTTGCGATCAATAGCTGCCTGTCTTGCTCTTACCATTACCATCGTCTTCTCTTCTTCTGAGGCTGATCCACTTCGAATTTCCAACCTGTAAGACAAAACAGCTTAACACTGTTGACAAAAATAAGTGCGAACACTTACAAGGCTTTCATATTAGCATCGTACAAGTCCGTGATTTGCTCAGCACATTTCTTCACCATCGGTTCATTGTAGGGCGGAATGATGTCTGGATTATTGTGCAGCTCTTTAATCAGTTCTAACGCAGTGTCACAAATTGACGCATTTGAGGAAAAACGGTATGTTGCCACGGTTAATTACCGATAACTTACTACAGCCTATATAACTAACCGGAATAACCAGATTCTGCCATTCGCTTAGAGATCCTACATCGATTGCTCCAGCTTCCCCTTGTTCTTCTATGAAGCGTATTCCGCGGCATTTGAAATTTGTAAGCCAT
Source organism: Ditylenchus weischeri (assembly GCA_029231635.1). Taxonomy (NCBI): domain Eukaryota; kingdom Metazoa; phylum Nematoda; class Chromadorea; order Rhabditida; family Anguinidae; genus Ditylenchus; species Ditylenchus weischeri. The sequence continues at coordinate 3,342 of JAMRYI010000361.1, forward strand.
CCCTCGCTAGCTTTAAAATCGGTTATTTCAAGCAATTTCGCAATCGCCAGAGCATTAAAAAAAACAACAGGGGGACCAAGGAAAAAAATGGGAACGGATTCTCCAGTAGGGTCCATTTTTCAATCTATGAAAAGAGAAGATAGTTCATGAGGTATACAACAAAATGATGCAAAGAGATGGGCATGAAACCTCAATTGAACAAAGCAAAAACAGGAAAATTAGTGGTGTTAAACAAAAAACACGTTAAAAATTGAAAGTTTCGTTAAATCGAGAGTGACTTTATCGGTAGGAATTCCAAAAAAGGTTCGTTAAATCAATAGTTTCGTTAAATCGAGAGTGACTTTATCGGTAGGAATTCCAAAAAAGGTTCGTTAAATCAATAGTTTCGTTAAATCGAGAGTGACTTTATCGGTAGGATTTCCAAAAAAGGTTCGTTAAATCAATAGTTTCGTTAAATCGAAGTTAGCGCTTATTGAAATTTAACCAGCAAATCACGTTCGGAGGTCCGTTAAATCGAGAGTGACTTTATCGGTAGGAATTCCAAAAAAGGTTCGTTAAATCAATAGTTTCGTTAAATCGAAGTTAAGCTTTAACTTATTGAAATTTAACCAACCAAATCACGTTCGGAGGTCCGTTAAATCGAGAGTTGACTGTATTAATGTTTATATATTTATGTTTATGAAACCCATTAGAAGAGCATTTATCACGTTAATTTTAAATCAATAATTACTTCCCAACCCAATATTTTGCTACTTTCTCCATTGAGCTGCCAGGATAATTTCTGCGCCGAAACCAAAGTGACCTGACTAAAAACGCAAAAAATCAAAAAAATCGCTGGATTTCACTTATCAATTTTTTGGGTAAAATCTTGGACATTAACCCGGGTATTGAGCCAATATTTGCCCTGAGTTCGAGCAGAATATTTAAATTTCTTTAAATTTTTATTCAAACAAGGGTTCAGTAGGCTCTTGATAAACCGGCATTCCTGGGGACTAGGGTGCCGGTTTATCTTGGGGTGCCGGTTTGTCGCATGTAAGCTTTGTTGAACTTCTTTGTTGGATAGCGAAATCAGGTTTTTTCACAGTGCCCGTTTACTGGAAGTGGTGGTTTAGCGGGGTTTATTCACAAATACATCCAAATAATTATCAACAAAGTTTGTTTGTCCAATTTCTTCTGTTCAGGCGGGTCGAATTTTTTTTTGCGGATTTTTTTTGCTCCCCAGGGGTCGCACTATACCGGGGTTTGACTGTATTTGTATTGATATTTAGGTGATTGTGCTAGCTAGTTTTGTAAAATCTCTTGGCCTTAGGGAACGATATGTAAACTGTTTGATTCGCATATTCGATAGTGTGATGTGATAGAAAAATTTTCTAGAATCTGGTTTGGTCATGATCTTTTGGTCAAGAAAATCAAAGCAACACCAAAAGCTCCATCATTGCTAGATTAGTTGAATTTTTCAGCTTTATCAAAGTAGAAATGTTAAAGCGAATCTGAAAATGATTTTTCAATGATTTAAACAGAAATAGGATACCACACAGAAATTCGTTAATAATCTAAGTCAGTAACCCATACTAAAAAAATTATTTTTATTATCATGGAATTAACCATTACAATCCAGTCGATGAGACACTATAGAGACTTACGCAAAGCGTCAATATCGCCGGTCCCCATAACGAGGACCAGCTCCAAAAATTTTGCCAAACCCCATATGGGTAGGCGGGCCTGAAAAGGCCATGCTGCTTTCTTTGGCAGCTATTTTTTTTCTTTTTATGGGTTGATATAAGATGATGGAAAAATATGTGACTTTCGATGACCACGACCGAGACATCAGCTTTACTCGAACCCTGAAAGATGTAAGCGCTGGCAAGAGCTAGTTCTTGGAGAATTTGCTGGTATCTCGACTGAGATATAATAGGACTGGAAAATGCACTATATGAATCACTGGATAGAGTCTGTGACTCAAGACTGGATAAATGACTAAAAGAGTGGCTGATGTTTCAACCGAAATGCTGATTCAACCGAAATGCTCAAACTGTGCCGATTCCAATCCTTGTGGCGTTTGCATATTTTTTAAGGTTCAATTACAGTCGAAGCTTAAGATAATATACCTCTTTTTATGATTGATTTTCGCTGAAATTTTTAATAAAATTAAGCAGAATTTTGGTGTAATCACCCCCACTCAACCTTGTACGCCCTTAGTTTGCCTCGGTACGCCAAGCTGATTTATTTTCAATTTATTTTTCATAAATAAAAAATAATTTTTCCACTTTAGAGCGCAAAGGCAGACTGGGTAATGAACGCCGAAATTGGTCTTAAACATACTATGATCGTCACTTGATACAGCGAGCCATAAAAGGAGAGCCAGACTGGATGCCTGAGTCATTGATTGTTTCTGAGTATAGAGAGCAGTATTCCCCTCGTTCTGGCAAAACGAAGTCAGTCTCATCCTCTGAGCAATCGTCTCCCACATCGAACATGCGACTCTGCTTACGACTGAGCTGAGTTGTGCGAATTTCTCTCTCCTTTTAAACCTCTCCTCTCCTTCCAGCTTTTAAAAACTTATACCGCTTTTAAAAACTTATATACAGTTAAGCTAAAAAGTTAGGCAACAAGTTGTGGTTTTCTCGGTGACTTTATTGTGGCTTTTATTCGGGCAATCTTTCGGTGATCCACCACGGAACGTGATACTTCGTTTCATCGATAAAAAAACGAGTATCATTCTCTGAGCATAGCATTGATAAACAAACCCAGCAACTTCTTGAGGAATTTCATAAACATAAGATAACACTATCCCTCAACCAGCGATTCATATTATTCTTTAAAATATCAAAAAAACAAAAAAAGCTGCCAAAGAAAGCAGCAGGGCCTTTGCAGGCCCGCCTACCCAAATTGGGTTTGGCAAAATTTTTGGAGCTGGTCCTCGTTATGAGGACCGGCAAAATTATATCTTTGTGTAAGTCTCTATAGTGTCTGGGGATTGTGATGGCAAACTCCATGATAACAAAAATTAGGCTTAGCAACGGGACGGGAATCCCGCAATCCCGATCGAAAATTTAAAACTGATCCGAATCCCGCCGGTCCAAAACCAAAATCGATCCCGATCGAAAATTGTGAAAATCCCGATCCGAATCCGCCGGTCCAAAACCAAAATCGAATCGATCCGAAAATTGTGAAAACCCGGATCAGTTCGCCGGTCCAAAACCAAAATCCCGAATCCCGATCCGAAATTTTAAAATCCGGTACTTATAAGAAGAGAAAATCAAAAAGTCAAAATTTTTGATGGAAAATTAAAACAACGTTTTTATCGGTTTAGCAAGTGCTTAGTAAGAGTAACTTAGAAATGGTTAAAACCTGTTTTTGAAAAAATTCCGATATGGGGGGGAACCGTATAAGTATGAAAATCCCAATCGGGACCGCCGGAACCCATGATTAATTTAATCATGACAGATTTATCACATGTGTCATATCCTCTGTGTTATGTGTAGTCTCAAAATGTGTAGTCTAAAATTTTCCATTAGTTCGTTTGTTATTTTGACCTCATTGTTGTGCGTTTTGCAATATTACTTGTCTCTCTGTTGTTTTTGTCTCTCTTGTCTCTGTTTCTTTTCTATTACTCAATTTCGACCGGCCAAGCCGGCCGTCCGAGCGGCCGGCCGGCGGACGGCCGGCTAAAAACGTCCAAGACGGCAGACGGCCGGCAACGACAAACTCGGACGGGACGGCCGACGTCCGGTCCGTCTTCATTATACCGAACAAATTTTGGAAAAATATTTTTTTTTTTTTCATGTTAAAAACCTATGTTTATTTCATTCAACATGTATAATAACTAATCATTTAATCGTACTAATTTTCTAGCTCAAGCTTTTTATTCAAACGTTTACGATCTCGAAGTTTGTTTCTCAATTCATAGAGATATTTTTCAAGTAGCTGTTGTGTTTCTTCTGAAGAATCTCCGTCAAAGTAATCAATTCCTTTGTTCACAACAACATCTATTCCAATAAAAAAGTGGCGACGTTTTGGACAAACGAGGTAAAGACACTAACTATTTCTAAAACAACAAAAAGTTCAGCCAGATAGACCGATAAAAAAGTTAGCAATCGATATTTTGATAATTCCTGCTTCGTCTGGTGATGCTGAAAGGATCTTTTCCATAACGACAATGCATGCGGAAGGAAGAAGAGTGGGTATCAACAAAGAACACTTAAAGTCTCGAACACTTCTGACATATAACTCGATATATATTTCTTATTTTGCTTAATTATTTCAGTAAAGATCAATTTTTAAGTAAAAAATTTGTCACATAACTTTTATCGCTATTTGAGCCGGCCGGCGGACGGCCGGCGTTAGAAAATTTTAATCGGACGGCCGGCAGACGGCCGTCCGAAAATTTCAGCAAGACGGCGAAATATTAAACGGCCGGCCGACGGCCGGCCGTTAGAAAAAAATTTCGGACGGCCGGTTGGACGGCCGGTCAAAAACGTCTAAGACGGGGACGGGACGCCGTCCAAATTTTAAGAAGCGCGGTCACTATGGACACTATAGAACTCACGCAAATCCTCAATATCGCCGGTCCCCATAACGAGGACCAGCTCCAAAAATTTTGCCAAACCCAATTTGGGTAGGCGAGCCTGCAAAGGCCACGCTGCTTCCTTTGGCAGCTTTTTTTTTCTTTTTATGGGATGATGGAAGTTGGTGGAAGATGGTGGAAGATGGTGGAAGAATCGGGGATCAACAGTTGTTGTTCTAGTTAGGTTCGAAAAAATTGTTTCATGTATATGAAATTCCTCAAGAATTTGCTGGGTTTGTTTGGCAATGCTATTCTCACAAGTTTTATTTTATTGAAAATCCACAGGGGAACAAATTTTGGTCTGTTTTGACATGTTTCTCGAGTCTCCAGGTTCGATTTTTTCTGTCTGTTAGCAAAAGTTATCAAAATTCTGTATAGTAAATCAACCCTGCTCTGCAAGATGGCATTGTCAGAATTTTTGAGTCGAATCGTACAGTTCGATCAGTTCCATTGTAAGCATAGCATTGCTAAACAAACCCAGCAACTTCTTGAGGAATTTCATAAACATAAAATAACACCAGCCATTCAGATTGATTTATTCAAGTCCAAGAAAAAACGAAAAAGAGCCTGCTAAAGAAAGCAGCAGGGACTTTGATGGCCCGCCTACACAAATGGGGTTTGGCAAAATTTTTGGAGCTGGTCCTCATTACGAGGACCGGCAATATTGAAGCTGTGAATAAGTCTCTATAATCGGATGCCCCGAACGGATCCGCTCCATTGGGTGAAGCCCATGATGTCTCATCGACTAAATTGTGATAGTAAATTCCATGGCAATAAAAATAGATTTTCTTTTTAGTATGGGTTACTGACTCAGATCATTAAAGAATTTCTATGTGGTACCTGATTGCTGTTTAAATCATTGAAAAAATCCTTTTTGTTTTCTCGAAAATTGTTTTCTCGTAATGAGGACTAGCTCCAAAAATTTTGCCAAACCCCATTTGTGTAGGCGGACTACCAAAGTCCCTGCTGCTTTCTTTAGCAGGCTCTTTTTTGGTTTTTCTGTTCATAAACTGTTTGATTCGCATATTCGAGTTAATTCGTTTAGATTTTCATTGAAAAGTTGTGCAGCGATTTTTTGTTTTCTCGAAAATGGTTATACTTGTAATGTGATAGAAAAAATTTTGGGGATCAAGACTTGGGGATCAACAGTTGTTGTTCTAGTTAGATTCGAAAAAATTGTTTCATGTATATGAAATTCCTCAAGAATGTGCTGGGTTTGTTTGGCAATGCTATTCTCACAAGGGAACGTATCGAACTGTACGATGCGACTCAAAAATTCTGACAATGCCATCTTGCAGAGCAGGGTTGATTTACTATACAGAATTTTAATATCTTTTGCTAACAGACAGAAAGAATCGAATCTGAAGATTCGAGAAACATGTCAAAACAGACCGAAATTGGTTCCACCTGTGGATTTTCAATAAAATATTTTCTATAGTCAAGCCACCATATAGTGACACCTCGAAGGTTCGACATCCAACTGGGTCTGACACTTTTTTTCCACATATGGGCTAAATATAGAGTCGGAATTTGCTAAGGATCGAGCTTTTGGAGTGTCACTAGCGTGTCACCAGGAGGAGGCACGGCCGAGACATCAGCTTTACTCGAATCCTGAAAGGTGTAAGCGCTGGCAAGAGCTAGTTCTTGGAGAATTTGCTGGTATCTCGACTGAGATATAATAGGACTGGAAGATGCACTGGATGAATCACTGGATAGAGTGTGTGACTCAAGAGTGGATAAATGACTATAAGACACAAGGAAAAATAACAACCACTTGAACCATCCTAGAACAACAGCAAACTATCACGGACGAATGAAGATGAGGTTAGTCAGTATTTTCATGAATTATTCTAGATCAAGCAACAACTGTTTTTTTGATTTTCCCTTGTCCACTTATATGATGAAGCCATTCGGGCAAAACCATATGGACCACGATGAACGCGTATACAACTACCGCGTCAGCCGTGCACGCAACCGTATCGAGAATACTTGCGGGATATTGGCTATGAAGTGGGGGATCTTGCTCAAACCAATTGAGTGCTCTCATGAAACAGCCGACTATATTGTCTGCGCCATCTGCGTGATTCACAACTTTCTCAGAAAAGAGATGAATGAAGAGGTGGATGTGGAGGGGACGGGTGCAGTGTCTAGTTCTTGGAGAGGATTTGGTCACGGAGAAGCGGAAGAACAAGACAGTCAAAGTGCAAAAAATATCAGTATAAAGTTTGTTAAATTTTTTGATGGTATTGGAAATGTTGACTTCCAAGGCAAATGATCTAATTAATCTTGATGCAGTAATTTTTTAAAGTAATTCAAGTAATTGGACTTGTTTTTGTCGTTCTTATAACAAAATCATAAATTATTATACATGAATAATAACATTAGCTACATGAATACTTTCAAGTTTGACTAGAACTTAAAGTCGAACTCGAAGTACGTGAACACCTTCGAGTTTGAGTTCAGATTTTTGGCTACGTGAGCACCCCCGATCTGAACCCGAACACGAACTTGAAGTACGTGAATAAGGGCTAGGGGAGATTTGCCAAAATCGAAATTTGCCAAATGGGTTAACCAATTGCAAGGCTCAACCTCCGATGGGTTGCAAAATTTTTATATTGATAAAAACTTCAAAACTTTTTTTATGGGTTTCTTTAAGCAATGAATGAAACCCATTTTTTTGACGCTTTTATAAATATAAAAATTTTGCAAGCCATCAGACGTTGAGCCTTGTAATTGGTTAGTCCATTTGGCAAATTTCGTTTTTGGCAAATTTCCCTAGCCTGAATAAGCAATTAGAATTTTGTTTTTGAAACCTATCAAACATTTTTATTCCAATTGTTCTAACATATTTTTCACAGTGAAACCTACTTTTATTGTACCGATAATTTTATAAAAATTGAAGTTCTATCTGACCGATAAAATTTTTTTAGCAGGCAAATTTTATTTATCAGATAAAATCGGTCGGTATTTTATCTGATAGATGAATTTATCGGTTCAGATATATTTATTTGTTCCGCGCACTACGGTTGTCGAATTTTTCGTTGGCGAGTTGGTTGCCTCCCGTTACGAGAATTCTATACAAACCCTGTTTTATTAAATTTTTAGCATGAATTCAGAAAATGTTCCGGTGGTGAAACGTGAAAAGGGTGAATGCTCTTTTACTGTGATATATATACGACATTTATTTTTGCAACCATCTTTTGTAACAAAATTGTTAATAATAACTAGTCTTTGCTGAAATGGCTAGCCATAATCTTTTCGCGAATATTCCCGTGCATAATTTTTATTCCCAGTCTTATTCTTTATGAAATATAGAAAGACTCCAAAAAATAACAAACAATTATGGCCAACTTTAATATGACGCGACCATATTATCCGCCATTCCGGTATATTCCCAGCCATATTCCTGGTATGGTTACCATTCAGCAATTATAGTAAAACCAGATACCGTATTTCCTCTAATTACCGCCCCGGGGCGCTTATTTTTCGAGGGGGCGCGCTTATTAGAGTCATTTTGAAATTTTCGGGTGGAAATCCAAAATTAAAAAAGCAGAATCGGCAGAGCTCGCGGGAACTAAGAAAACGCAAAAAAAATTGCTCGGAAAAAAATTCCTGCTCTGAAATACAGATCCTCAAAGTCGAGGGGGGGTGCGCTTATTAGAGGGGGGCGGTAATTAGAGGAAATGCGGTAATTTTAAAACTTTTGTTCACAAATTCTCTACAAAGTGACGTATTCCTTAACGCTTCTTACAATCTTTCAAAAAACACATTTCAAATCAGTGCCAAACGTAGCGTCCAAAATCACATTGGCGTGCTATGCCATTTTATCTTATCAGAATAATTTAAAAGGTATCTCAGAGACAAAAATACAAATGAAATTCTATTTACTCCTTACTCTTACTACAACAACGTCAACAATCAATAAATACCTGCTGAGTTTCCCTGACTTCTGGCATTTTTGAGTCGAATCTTGGCCGGTGTAATTGCTTGCTGCTTCAACAGATAATAATTCTAAGTGACCTGACAAAAAAAGAATGTTTATCTTTTGGTGTTCCTAATTCTCTCTGCTGCCTATTGTTCATTGCTCTAAGTGTTGCAAAAAACCCTGATTTGCACACCTTTGAATTTTTATTTGTATTCCTGTTTCGCCGGCCGAAATTGTTGTGTTTCATATTTTTGATTGAAAATGTTGCTTCTGGCTTCCACTGAACACTTTATTGTGTTGACAGCTTTCCTATTTCCACCACTACTTTTGACGGTTATTCTGGTAGGCTTTGTTTTGTAGAAAAAGTGTTTTTGGTTATATTTGTATTGATATTTAGGTGATTGTGCTAGCTAGTTTTGGAAAATCTCTTGGCCTTAGGGAACGATATGTAAACTGTTTGATTCGCATATTCGAGGTAATTCGTTTAGATTTTCGTTGAAAAGTTGTGCAGCGATTTTTTGTTTTCTCGAAAATGGTTATACTTGTGATGTGATAGAAAAAATTTCTATAATCTAGTTTAGTCATGATCTTTTGGTCAAGAAAATCAAAGCAACACCAAAAGCTCCATCATTGCTAGATTAGTTGAATTTTTTCAATGATTTAAACAGAAATAGGATATCACACAGAAATTCGTTAATAATCTAAGTCAGTAACCCATACTAAAAAAATTATTTTTATTATCATGGAATTAACCACTACAATCCAGTCGACGAAACACTATAGAGACTTACGCAAAGCCTCAATATCGCCGGTCCCCATAACGAGGACCAGCTCCAAAAATTTTGCCAAACCCCATATGGGTAGGCGGGCCTGCAAAGGCCATGCTGCTTTCTTTGGCAGCTTTTTTTCTTTTTATAGGTTGATTTAAGTCGATGGTGGAAGACGGACCATCTTCCACCATCTCAGATAGTGGAAGAATTGGGGATCAACAGCTGCTGTTCCAATTAGCTTAGAAAAAATTGTCTCATGTATATGAAATTCCTCAAGAAGTTGCTGGGTTTGTTTAGCAATGCTATGCTCACATGGGAACGAACTGTACGATGCGACTCAAAAATTCTGACAATGCCATCTTGCAGAGCATGGTTGATTTACTATACAGAATTTTAATATCTTTTGCTAACAGACAGAAAAATCGAATCTGGAGACTCGAGAAACATGTCAAAACAGACCAAAATTGGTTCCACCTGTAGGACCCACCTAGGACTAATAATCTGAGTCATTAACCCATACTAAAAACAAAATCTATTTTTATTATCATGGAATTTGCCATCACAATCCCCAAACACTATAGAGACTTACACAAAGATATAATTTTGCCGGTCCTCATAACGAGGACCAGCTCCAAAAATTTTGCCAAACCCAATTTGGGTAGGCGGGCCTGCAAAGGCCCTGCTGCTTTCTCTGGCAGCTATTTTTGTTTTTTTGTTATTTTAAAGAATAATACGAATCGCTGGTTCAGGGATAGTGTTATGTTATGTTTATGAAATTCCTCAAGAAGTTGCTGGGTTTGTTTATCAATGCTATGCTCAGAGAATGATACTCGTTTTTTTATCAATGAAACGAAGTATCACGTTCCGTGGTGGATCACCGAAAGATTGCCCGGATAAAAGCCACAATAAAGTCACCGAGAAAACCACAACTTGTTGCCTAACTTTTTAGCTTAACTTTTTACACTATTAATACGGTATAAGTTTTTAAAAGCTTTAGTGGGGAGCAGGAGAAATTCGCACAACTCAGCTCAGTCGTAAGCAGAGTCGCATGTTTGATGTGGGAGACGATTGCTCAGAGGATGAGACTGACTTCGTTTTGCCAGAACGAGGGGAATACTGCTCTCTATACTCAGAAACAATCAATGACTCAGGCATCCAGTCTGGCTCCCCTTTTATGGCTCGCTCACTCAGTTCTGTTTCAAGCTTTCGCAAACACTACCATGGAAGTGCTACTAGTGAGTTTCTAATATTATTTGAATTTTTTATTATAATATTTCCTTATTTTAATCGTCTAAATTCAGGTCTGGGATCTGCTTCCAGTGTCCGGATGAGAGAAAGACACGGGTCCGGACAAAGTGAATTTCTTGGGATTTGTTGTATCTATCTTATTTTATGCAGTTTTATTCTAGGTATTATTGTTCGAGAGACAGCGATACATCTGGACGAAGACGACTATTTGCAGTCGACAGTGGTGAACAGCAGGGGCTGGCAGGTTATGAAAGATTCCCTATATTTTATGAAGGTGAATTTTTTATTTTAAAAAAGATCTTTCTTCTCGAAGGGTGGGGGATGAACAGAACAAATACGGCAATTTAACCAAACCTAATGTAAAGCACGCCGAGTATTACCGTATTCTCTCTATTAGTTCCACACTCTCTATTAAACCCACACCCCCAACTTTGAGGACCTGTATCTCATCTCAGAGAAAAAATTCAACAAAGCTGTTTATTGCATTGTCTTAACTCCCACGAGCTCTACCGATTCTGTTTTTTGGATTTTGGATTTTCACCCAAAAATCTCGAGATCGACCCCAAATTTTTCCGATTTTCGGACGATTGAAAAATAATCCCACATGTGGAACTAATAGAGAGAATACGGTATTATGTAGCTGAGGTGCGTAAAAGACTTTTTGTTGTGTTTCGGAAACGCAATTTATTTCAAAAGGTTAGTTTGAAATCCTTTGATAGGTTTGAAGTTTCATATCTTTCTGTTTAAATTCCCATGCCCCCACCCCGATGCTCGACAAAAGTATTTTGTAGCTCTTACAAGTATAAATATTTTGGAAACCATCAGGAAGTGCTAGTCACTTCGGGGTCTTTGCAGGACTCTCCCGACAACCTGATATAAGTCACCTCTGACATATAGTTTATCACGGCAAGATGACCTTCGACAAGAAAAGTTGCTTGTTCAAATTGGCCAAATTATGGTTTTTAGGGGGCTGTTTTTAGGACCGTTCTCCAAGCTATATGTTTGCTCAATTCACCCAGAAACTGTTCAATTTTCAGGCAGGTGTGGAAGCTATTATTGAGGACGAAGTGACCAGCCGTTTCCAAGCCGAGCAACTGGCTTCCTGGAACATGTTGACTAGGACCAGTATCTCTTTTTACCAATTTGTCAAGTAAATTTTAACATTTCACATCTTCACCGTTTTTAAATTATTTTTAGTTGGAAGTTGACTCTTCTGTGGGGTGCTGGTTTCTTGTTCCGCTACTTATTCCTGCTGCCACTACGCATTATTCTCTTCTCCATCGGGCTAATCTTCCTTCTTTTGTCAACTGCGGTGATTGGATTGGTGCCAAATAGCTGGATAAAGAGATGGTTGAATGAGAAGTGCATGTTGATGTGTTACAGGATAATATCTCGATCCGTCTCTGCTCTGGTCTACTTCCATGACCAGCAGAACAAAGCGCAAAATGGAGGTTCGATATTTTCCTGAAATATTTTGAGAACGAAATTTTGATGTAGAATTCTGTTCTAGGTATCTGCGTCGCAAACCATACTTCACCAATCGATGTTATGATTTTGAGCACTGACAATATCTATGCTTTGATTGGCCAACGACACAGCGCAGTATTGGGTTTTCTGCAAAGAGCCTTGAGTAGAGCTAGTTCCCATATTTGGTTTGAGCGAAGTGAGGCTAGGGACCGGGCGCATGTCACCTCAGTGTAAGTTTTTGCTTTGAAAATGTTGTCACTGGTCAAATATTTTTGAGCATTTTTTATTTTCTATTTTCGTTTTGTTATTACGGCTAGAGTCTACGAGAAAATTTTCTTTTCTTGAAAAATTCACTATTCTGCTCTTCTATAAACAGTCAAGTGCCAATATTACGGCACTATTAGCTAGAGTGTGGTTCTGAGTTTTTCTTTATGCCCATATTTTATCCCCATATTTTGAATAATGGTCCACAGAAAGAGGGGGCGTGTACCAGAAATTTTGAAAAGTGTTGGGGTTCATAAGTCACAGCCCCCAATAATTCAAAATCATATTACTTTAAAATAAGCCTAAGCAAAACGCCAAGCAACATTTAGACAAGATTCCACCAAAATCAAAAGCTTTCCTGTAATAAGGCTCCCCCCCTAATTTGGCTGCCCTATTGAGGATGACTAAAAAAATAAGAAAAATACTCAATTACGTGAACTACGGTTTTCGTAACAGAGTGTATGGATCTCATGAAATTTTCTAGTGAAAGTTAACCCACCTACAGGCCTAGGACCACCCCAAAATGTATAATAAGTAGGTGCAGGTGGTTGAAAATGTCCATTGCTCTGTCCCAGTTTAGCTTCCAATGCCTTCCTCATGCCTTCCGAGTGTCTATTGCCAGAAATTGGAGTTTTTTGGAAGCAACTTTGTTCAATTTCCTCATAACAACTTTAGGCTGTGTTTCAGCCAATTTAGCTGGAGCCACCACTTTTCTAGTTTCGACCCTTTGACCCACTCCAAACTTAGAAAGCAGCTCAGATACTGATTTTTGTTCTTCTAAAACCACTTCTGCCTCAGGAAATGTCTGCAAAGGATGGGAATTGAGACGCTTAACGGCTGCTGGATGCGGAGTTTTCACTATTGGCTGTTTTGGATGGTCTTCATCTTCTTTTCGGGTGTACATCTGAATACAAGCGGAATTTCGTCTGTTGTATTAACGTCGATTTTGGCACCCCGGTCTAACGGAACTTTAGATTTTACGAAACCATCTGTACCCCCGTTTTAATTTGCATTGCTCCCTAGATTACCCCAGAGATGACTTAAAATCGAGACTGGATTGTATAAGGTTGCGCAAATAAGCACGTAAAAGAAAAAGTTCTGGTTTTTCCTTTTTTACGCTGAGCCATTTGACAAAATTTGATGGACTATATTTAAAAATATATATAAAAAAGCTATCTATGCATCCTTTTACAGCCTCAAAGAGCACGTGGAAGATCCACACAAGCTACCTATTCTAGTCTTTCCTGAGGGTACTTGCATTAATAATACATCGGTGATGATGTTCAAAAAGGGCTCTTTTGAGGTAAACTTTCACATCTCGATCTCCATATAGTCTATGTCAACTCAACAATTTTCCAGGTGGGCACCAAAATCTACCCGATTGCAATGAAATACGACTCCAGGTTTGGGGACGCATTTTGGAATTCGAGTGAACAAAGCTGGGTGGGATATATCATGCAAATGATGACTTCTTGGGCAATCATCTGTCATGTTTGGTATCTTCCGCCGATGGAGAAACTGGTCGGTGCTTTTTAAAAACAAAACGTCTATTATTTGTTATTGATAAAAAAAATTTAGGAGGGTGAATCAGCCATTGATTTCGCCAACAGGGTCAAGAAAACCATTGCAATAAGAGGGGGATTGGTGGACTTGGAGTGGGATGGACAATTAAAACGGTCCAAAGTGCCGGTCAAATTATTGGCCAAACAGCAGGAGAAGTTGGTTTTGATTTGATTTGACACGTTTATCCCCATGTGCACAAAAGTACACGAAATTTCATAATCATTAAACATTGATTAATCAGTTAGGTTTTAATCGATGGGTCTAACAGAAAATATATTTATTTAAAGGACCAGAGCCGTCGCCGTTATTGAGAATTTCACACGTTTGAATGCTTTTTTATTGCGAAAATATTTTGGATTATTTTTTAGTAAATTAACAATTAAATCATCAAAAATTAAAGCCGGCACTCGGAATCGAACCTATGACAATGTTGACCAGCCGCGGGGAGTATGAACAGGCCTTAATTTTTCCACATCTTCCATATCTTCCACGTCTTAGGCTTAGGCTTAGGGGTTGGGTTCTACCACTACACTAACAAATAGCTCTTGAAAAAGTAGCTTCATTTCACGAATAATTACGAATTAAAAAAAATAATGTTGAACATTTTCGGAGTAAAAAAAGTGTCCCGCGTGTATTTAAACATGTGAAATTCTCATTGCCGGCGACGGCTATGGTCCTTTTAAATGGGAAAAACTTTATCACGGCCCCTAAAATTTGAATCTTAGTGCATTAGGAAAACTTGGAGCCAAACGAAATTTTTTTCTAAAAAGGGTCATTTTTAGACCCTTTAGAGTATTTCTGTTTCGTACTCCTGATCTGGGCTTTTGCTTGTTGGTTTTGGCATAGCAGTTCTTTCATAGCAGTGTTTCCGAAACTCAAGGTCAAACTTAAGGTTAACTTCAAGTTTTTTAAAATCAGGGTTGTTTTTCTTCAGGAAAAATGGATCTGAATTTTTGTCCTATCCCCTAAAGACAAGATTTTGCGCTGAACAAAACGTACTTTTCAGAATTTCGATATCTTTTTTTAAGATGAGATATAACCATTTTTAGGACGAAAATCACCTCGAGTTTACCTTGACTTTAGCCCTGCTAAACTCAAGGTGATTTTCGTCTTAAAAATGGCTATATCTCACCTTTAAAAAAAGATCGCAAAGTCAGCATCTTGACTTTAGGGGATAGGGAAAAAATTCAGACCCATTTTCCTACAAAAAATCGAGAAAAACGACCTTGAGTTTACTAAACTCAAGTTTTACCTTGAGCTCGAGTTTCGCAAACACTGCTTCATAGTCGAAGTCAACTTATAGGTAGGGTGGGTCTGCTGCGGTCGACCGCGACCGCAAAGACCGCAGGACTGCACCATATTCTGAGCTCACGACCGCGACCGCAAAACCGCATTCGATGCCAGGCAAAGACCGCACGACCGCAGCAGTTCTTGCGGTCTTTGCGGTTTTTTCTGTCTTGCCCTCTAATTTCGAATAAGTTCAAAATTTGCCGCTGAAGCGAGACACGATCAATATCTTGTAATCTTCAGTCGCTGTTTTGGGATCTCAAACTTAACAAAGCTGCAGGAGGCGGGTCTCTCTTCACCGGGGTTCCGGGGTCGAAAACCGAAGTCAGATGCAATGCGTGCGATAAAGGCAAGTCCACGCTTAAGTTGAGCCATCGAAGTACAGCGCGACTAAGGACTCACCTCCCTACTCATTCGGAATATGACGCAAAGTTCAAAGAAATGGAGGCTCAGCAGAAGGAGAAATTTGAGAGCCAAAAGGGAAGCTTGGATGTCTTCGTTAAACCAATAGGTAGTATTTAGCTTGAAAATAAATTTCAGTATCAATATTCATGAGACCTAGTGCCACTGGACCGAAAAATTGTCCACTTCATAGCTGAAAACAACCTGCCTTTCTCAACAAGAACCTGAAAAGCCTTCAGTTTCATTATTGATATTGTTTCTGTTGGTGAATAAAGATATTATTTCAAGTAACAAATATGATTGATATTTGGCTGCATATTGACTGGAATTCTATGGAGTTATCTCAGTCACATGAAAGACCGCACGACCGCGCGGTCGACCGCATCTCGAGCCTATGAAAGACCGCGACCGCGACCGCAATCCACTTTCTGTAAAAAAGACCGCGACCGCGCGACCGCACTTGGTCAAATGACCCACCCTACTTATAGGATCAACATTTTCTTATATTAAAAAATGTCAATATTTTTCTTAAAATTTTTTTATTTTGATATTTATGACCCATCTTTTTTTTTAAGATGAGTTAATATGACCCTAGAGCAACTTTTTGAGCTCTGCACGAAAATTCCTAAAGTGTTTCCGAGTTATTTATAAATATTTGACGTATAAAAATCGGTCGGTGAAAAAAGTTGAGGGGTCAACTTAGGGGTCAACATTTGCTTAAATTTTGCAGAGACAAGATTTTAAATTTCTGTTAATGCCATCTTGTTGTCGAAAAGTTGAGTGGGGGTTACAAATATCAGATTTGGCACTTTCTCCTCGAAAATTGATATTTTAGCACTTTTGAAAAAAGTTGACCCCTAAAAAGTTGAGTCAAGTTGGTCAACTCGACTATGATTACAGCCAATGAGTGTCGACCCAAGGCTCCAATTTTTTTAATTTTGTATTTTGACTTCAAAATTTTTATTTTCAGTGCTGAAAACTCAATAAGCACGGAATAAAATGGCAAAAATGAACTTTAATTCATTTTCTCTTTCGTATCAGTAAAAAGTAATTTACCTAAGTATTTCTTTGCTAGTTGAACCCAGCAACATATCGAGATGCGTAATAGGTATAATATAATGCTACACGATAAATTCTGATACAGAAGCAGGCAATGAAAGCAATACAAAAAAGTGAAAAGCTGCCAAAGAAAGCAGTAGGGTCCTAGCAGACCCGCCTACCCTCGTTGGGTTAGGCAAAATTTTTGGAGCTGGTCCTCGTAAAGAGGACCGGCGAAATTCTTTTAAAAGGTTTGCGTAATGATGTGGGCATTGATAACAAAGGGGGGCCGTGAATGCAAGACTTGACTGTCGTTTTCCTTCAAATTTTTTTAAGTAAATTACATTTTTTTCGTTTTTTATTTAAAAGGGGCATGCTCACTTGTTTCGGCTGTCTGGGCCTTGTTTTATTAGAAACAAGCTGAAAATCTGTATAGAACTTCTAAGTTCAATGATTCGGAAAAATTTTTTGAATTAGCGGGACAAATTTTGAACAGTTTGTAACAGGTGTGCATGCCCCTTTTAGGCACTTTTACAATGGCTCTGTTCATAGTCGGGGTCAACTTTTTTTCTTATATTAAAAAAATGTCAATATTTTTCTTAAAATTGTTTTATTTTGATATTTATGACCCTAGAGCAACTTTTTGAGCTCTGCACGAAAATTCGTACAGTGTTTCCGAGTGATTTATGAATATTTGACGTAAAAAAACCAGTGGGTGAAAAAAAGTTGAGGGGTCAACATAGAGGTCGATACTTGCTACAATTTTGTAGAGACAAGATTTTCAATTTCTGTTAATGCCATCTTGTAGAGCTCGAAAAGTTGAGTGGGGGTCACAAATATCAGATTTGGCACTTTCTCCTCGAGAATTGATGTTTTAGCACTTTTGGAAAAAGTTGGCCCCTGAAAAGTTGAGGGGTCAACTCGACTATGATTACAGCCATTGACATCCATGGGGTCTTTGCACAAATTTTGTGACAGCATGATATCAGCCTTTGACTGTAACCATATCCCCGTAAAAGGTCCTCCGTATCAAGTCTTACCGTAATTATATTTAGGTACTATCAACGATATTCTCGATACACTTCTTTCTGTGAACCACCTGCTTTCAAAGATTCTGAAGACTCACATTCCGAAATACACTCCGAAGAGGAATACTCATGCGATGTGGCAGGTGAATTAGAGGAAGTTTTTGATGAAGACGAAGAAAGTGAAAACAAGACTACCGTTGCTTGACCACTTACATGCTGCAAAGATCTGAGGTGTTAGACTAAATTAAACTTTCTGACCTTTTTTCTTGTTCTAGTTTAGTTGTGAAGCAAAAAATTTATATAACCCCTACTACTCTTCTAGAGACTAAGCTAGTATTTCATTCATTTCCAAAAGTGACCAAATGCAACCAAAACAAATTTCATTTTTGTCTATTGACCTTCGCTTAGTGCTCTTCCGAAGATTCCTAGCTTTTTCAATTTTGTGGTCGGCTTTTTTATTTTAATTGCTTAGTAGTTTTTGTAAGCTTTCGACTAATCCTAAAATACCGTATTATCTATGTTGAACGGGCACCCCTACAGTTAACTTCTTCAAATTTGTTTTGCTTTTTTAACCCTAGTCCAGTCGACTCTCGATAACCCGCCTCCCCCCTCAAGTGCGTTCCCCCTCGGGTCCAACACTTTTTTACTTCAATTTTTGAAAATTTTTGCCGAATATGATTCGTAAGTCTAGTGCAAAATAATGCAAGGATTTTGATTTTGCCGATCATTTTTCAAAATTTTATAACTTTTGCCACTAAGATCCGCGCCTCTCGATAACCCGTCACCCTATTTTGAAAGTAGGGTGGCGGGTTATCGAGAGGCGCAGGTCTTAGTGGCAAAATTTTAAACATTTTTAAAAATGACCGGCCAAATCGGAATCCTTGCTTGATATTTCGCATCAGGCTGACGAATCATATTCGGCAAAATTTTTTCAAAAATTGAGGCAAAAAAAGTGTCGGACCCTAGGCGGGAACGAACTTGAGGGGGGTGGATGGTTATCGAGAGTCGACTGTATTAGGGTTAAAAAAGCAAAACAAATTTGAAAAAAGTTAACTGTAGGAGTGCCCGTTCAATAGAGATAATACGGTGAGTTACATTTTGTCCACTTTGGAAAGGGGCTTCACTAAAGTGAATACGGTATCGCAGTATTCAATTTCCGGGAAAATATTACTTTAAAAAAATTTACGAAAAAGTCATTCAAAAACATATTGAAAAAAAATACAGCGGCTTTTAAAAAATCTAAATTTTAACTTTTCCTTCGGTTTTTAATTATTTTTTAATTTGTTACAGCTTGGGGAAAAATTGGAAAAACTATATTTTTTCGGAAATTTTATACTGCAAAACCTTATTTGTAGAGCTGATTGAATGTAGAAAAGCGACACTTTTTTAGAATAGTCAATATTTGATTATTTTGAGCTGCTAGAATTTTTTTCGTGTAAGTTTTCTTTCATCTCTTTGCTGCTTGAAAATTTTTAACAAGAGAAAATACGGTTCGATTATATTGTTGTATATATAGCATTGATATTTTTGTTTGTCTTTTTTCATGCTATTATATTTTTTGTTATACAAATGCTTTCGCCTAACCAACCAGTTAATTTTGTGCTTGTCTTTGATTAACTGTAAAAATATATATAGAACGATATATTTTTTCGCCTGAATAAAAGTTTTGAATCGGGAGTAATATTGACAAACCAAAAAAACAAATATTTGTGCCTATTGTACAGGGTGTAACTAGATTTTTGTCCCCCTTTGTTTTGGTCGTAACTTTTTTCTATGATCGAATTTCATAAAATTCTGTTCTTACATTAAAGTGTCGTGGAATTTCGAAACACTGTATACGTTTAATTTTGGGAGTTTTTCATCCGATTAGTCAGCCAATAATATTTGTACCTGTATTGGTGATTGGTGTCCCGATTGTGTTCACAAACTCATTAGTCGAAATTTAAATTTTTGAGCGGAAAACGCGAGACCATAACAATCGAAAGTGCTACCCAGATTTTTCGTATAATTATAGTTTTACAAATAAGCAGGTTTCGCTCATTATTTCACAACTTTTCAGCTTTTCAACTTTATCAAAGATTTTTTAGGCTTTTTTTCTCTAATTAATGGAAAAAGGAGATTAAAAGACACAAAATAGCAGTCAGAACCTAAAATGCTAGCAAACTTTTTCAGCCGACTTTTTGCCTTGGAAGCAAAACCTGTGCAAATGTGTTCCTCTTTTCCAAAACTATTTACGCCTTTGTTAGCTCCAAACCATTCACTCCTTCATTCAAATGGTCGCCTAGAAGTTCACAAAAAACGCCTGGCTCTACTGCTGGCCAATTGAATTTACAATCCACTTGGTGCTTCCTCTTCCATTCTTATCACACATCCAATCTACCCCTTCTCCTAATCAACCAGGCTTAGTAATAGTAGCAGTAGCAAAAAAATGAGCACAACCAGCAGCCGAATAATCAGTGGCAGGACCCCGACATACACACACCAATTGGTCCACCAACAAAGGGTTTTCCACAAAAAAGTCGAAGGACAAAGTGATCTTCCAATAAAAAGAGCTGCCTCAATCGCATCACTTACAGTGAAAACATAGGAAATCATCACATTAGGAATTTGGCTTTACAAAAGTATAAGCAATTTATTTAAAAAATTTATCAGATATTTATCTCTAACTCTCAAGGTAAAAACGAGTAGCGTCAAAAATTTGATATTTTTTTGTAATTTTTATAAATGAAAATATTTTGCAACCCATCAGAAACGGTGGGTCACTTGGGTGTTGGTGCAGAAATCACCCGACAACCTGATACATTAGAGGGGGCTTGTGTCAATCCATTTGTGCCGATGTGTGTGTGTATCAAATGACCATAAATTAACCTTACTTACCCCAGTAGGTGCAATCAATTTTTCACACGAATTCTTTATTCTCAGAGCACTTGCACACACTAAGGGTTGGACATTTGTGCTGTAAAACAGCACAAATGTCGAACTTTGTGTACGATATCAAAATTTCATCGAAGTACCAGCAAGTCACAGTCGAGCCCCTGTCGAGCCCCTGTCGAGCCCAATGAGGATTCTGTAAGCGGATGTAAGAAAACAGATTTGTCATTCGGAAATGCGCATTTATTTTTTATTTTTGAAAATTCATTCTGTTGTTGCTATTTTGTAGCTATGATTCATGGCTACCAGATGAGCTATTGATAAAGTAGATGTTTGAAAATTTGAGATAAAAAATGCTCCCAAGAATCCTAGCTCAAATTCGGGTCAGGATTCTTGGGCGCATTCTTCCTTATTCATCTCTAGGGTTGGCGGTTCGGGTACCCGTTTTCGGGTAATTGGAACCGAAAACCGGTTTTTTTCGGGTTTCGGGTATCGGTTCGGTTCGGGTACCCGAAAATTTCGGTTTTCGGGTATCGGTTCGGTTCGGGTACCCGAAAATTTCGGGTTTCGGGTATCGGTTCGGTTCGAGTACCCGAAAATTGTGTTCTCTTTTAAGGCATGCCTAGTCAAGTGTAGAAGCTATTCAAAAAAGTCGGCGACAAGGCAGTTTGCGATTGCGGCGATGAACTCAACTTACCCAAAGATGGTGGGACGTCAACGCTCTCCAGGCATCTCAGTTCTGCAAGGCACAAGTCAGCGATTGAGATGAAAGATGTGGGTTCAAGCGCTCTGAAGAAGCCCAAGATGGAATGAATTGCTACTCTCTTCCTAAGCCTATTTCTGACAATTTGGTTTTTTCGAGTATCGGTTCGGGTACCCGACAATTTCGGGTTTCGGGTATCGGTTCGGTTTGAGTACTCGAAAATTTCGGGTTTCGGGTATCGGCTCGGTTCGAGTACCCGAAAATTTCGGGTTTCGGGTACCGATTCGGGTACCCGAAATTTTCGGGTACCCGCCAACCCTAGTCCTGACGGAACTGTATCGTGAGAGTTTATTGTAGTAAATTTGTTGACCTACTTTATCAGCATTTGAAAAAGCACAAACACTCCAATTACCTTTCACTTTTACTCCTTGTGTGTAAGACAACTTAAACCACAAATCATCTTGACTGGAGACATTGTAGAAGAAGCCCAAGATGGAATCAATTGCTACTCTCTTCAGTCTAGGATACTCAAAACAACAGAGCCAGGAGTTGACAAGTGAGGTAACCGACTTCATCGTTGACAGCAATTTGCCTTTCTCAATTGTTTCCTTTCATGCGTCGTCTGATCAAGAACAACTATGGTCAAGCAAAGGTATTTAATTTTTACTTTTTATACGTTAATTTTTTATGGTTTTTCCTTTTTTAGCTTCCTTCCCTGGTTTTTTCGAGTGTCGGTTCGGGTACCCGATAATTTCGGGTTTCGGGTATCGGTTCGGTTCGAGTACCCGATAATTTCGGGTTTCGGGTATCGGTTCGGTTCGGGTACCCGAAAATTTCGGGTACCCGCCAACCCTATTCATCTCAATTTTTCAAACAACATCTACTTTATCAATAGCTCATCTGGTAGCCCTAAATCGGGGGAAAACTTATTCTTGGGGTTTACTAAGGGTGGGGGGCTGTTAAACTTTTTGCGAAAAAACGATTCAGCCGATCAGAATTCGGGTCAGATGGGGTTAGTCGCTCAGAAATTCATCCTACACCAATCCAAACCACCCAAAACCTGGATTTCTGAGCGATTAACCCCATCTGACCCGAATTCTGATCCGCCGAATCGTTTTTTGCAAAAAGTTCCCCCAACCCCTTTAGTAAACCCCCAAAAAACCAATTATTTTTGGCTTTTGGCCATTTCGGAGTAGGTCCTGAGCCATCTGGTCTTTCCTCATCCCTGAATTTCACACAGAAATGACCGAAAAAATTTAAAAATTGCTGATTTCGTGTCGAGATCAACTTTCGGTGACAAGAATAAGCTTTCCCCCTAAATCTTAGCTAAAAGATAACGACAACAAAATGAGTTTTGAAAAATTAAAAAAAAAGTTATGAGCATTTCCGAATAACAAAGCTGTTTTAGCATCCGCAAATAGAATAATCATTGTGAATGCGGCTTCAGAGTTCCTCCCTCGTCAGCGGGAGTCAGCAGAACGTGTTTGCAGAGAGGCGAAAAAGCAGATTTTGTTAGTTTTAGCAAAAGTTTTGTACATCTCACACAAAAATTGATAAAAAAATACAATTTTGTTCAAGAAAAATACATACCGCAAATTTCTTAATGGGCCGGCCCCATCTGATTCAAAATTGTGTACTTGTTTTTACCCAATTTGTTAGGTAAATGACCAATTATTGTGCAGTCTACAAAATAAGCTGCAACTTGCCCAATAATGGTCTGCAAAAAGTAGGCAAAAAGAACGTGTTAAAAATTTCAAAATAAAAATTTAGTCCGGCGAAAATAGTTCAAAAAAAGGCATTTATTTTGATGGTTTTCACAAAGTAATGCAACCCGTAAAAAATGCGTCTAGCGGACATTCAAATACTTTTTTTATTTAGTAACTGGAGTAACTTTCAATTGCTTTTACAAAAAAACATTTCGAACTGTACGATTCGATTCAAAAATTCTGACAATACCATCTCGTAGAGCATGATCGATTAAGTGTATGAAATTTTAATATTTTTGGCGAACAGACAGAAAAACTCCAACCTGGAGACTCGAGAAACATGTCAAAACAGACCAAAATTGCCTTGGTCCCCTTGTGAATTTCGAAAATCAATAAGGGGACCAAGGCAGTTTTCGGCCTAATATCTCTCGAGTCTCTAGTTTGGAGTTTTTCTGTCTGTTGTAGCGATATACTTCAGGCTTGTTGGTTTTTTCAGAGTAGGACGCTTGACCACAACACTGCTTTTTTTATTACTAGCACCTAAAATGCGATATACATGTATATTGCTCATTCAACACCAAAACTCCTAAAAAGGGCACCACAAATGGTAATTTATGAAAGAAATAAAAAGCGATAAAAAAGACTGAAAAATTGAAACGAGAATTAATTTTCGTTTGAATTTTTATCGCTTTTTAATCTTTTTATCGCTTTTGACATCCATCATTCGCCTATCGAGGAAGAAGTTTCACGTCATAAACTTTTTTGAAATAATTTTTCGATTTTTCTGCGACCTTTGCCTAACACTCTAAAAGCTTTTTTTTATTTTACGCTGAAGCACTATTTGGTGCAGTTTTTTTTGCTCCGTTAAATGGTATATGCCGTTAACTATAAGAACGGCTTTATCGCACTAAATTTTGCATATTTAATTACCAACTACTTTTTGAAAAGAGTACTCAACCTGCATGGTAAAACATCTCTAACCAAGTAAGTGTGACTTTATTCTTCATTGCTTTGATCTTCATTGCTTCTAATTTCATTCTTTGGCCTCATGATCATGTCTCAAGTACCGTATTTCCTCTAATAGCTCCCCGGGGGAGCTATTTTTTGGATGCCCGAAAATCGGACAATTTGGAATTTGATCTCGAGATTTTTGGGTGCTCAACTGAAATCTCAAAAGTGCAGTCGGTAGAGCTCGCGAGAGTTAAGAAAACGCGTAAAACAGCTTTGCAAAATAGTCACTCTAGGCTGAGATATAGGTCCTCAAAGTTAAGGGGGGGGAGTTATTAGAGCAGGGGGAGCTATTAGAGGTAATACGGTAGATTGTTTTGTTTTTTAAGTTGCTAAACCTATATGGTGGAACTCTCAAGTCAATTCCTCCCTAAATCAATCAAAATTTGGTTGTTTTTGGCTCGAGATAAGAGTTCGAGATGAAAGTAAATTTTTCCTTGAGTGTTAATTTTCTGCTGTTTGTCGCATTTTTGGAATATTAGCGTTCTGTTTTATCCATTTTTTCGACAGTTTGAGACAATTGATCAAATGATTTTCAGACCGTGCCTGGTGAAAAAAATAACAAATACAGTCGATTGTGACCTGGGAGCTTATTTACTTGGGGGCGCATTTTTTACTAATTTGTAAATCATGTTTAAACGACTCTTAAGTAATTTTTAGGCTAAACTGCCTTATATGGGGGTCGCCCGAAAATCGGTTTAAACCACTTTTCTGTGCGTTTTAGCTGCTGAAACGTGTAGAGAACGTGTTTTTAGGGCGCGGTCGACCATTTTTGGAAAAAAATTGACCAAATTTTCACTTTTTTGCCTTGGGTACCAAGGGAAAGGGTATTTCATTTACTCATGTATCAGGTCATACGGAAAGTATTGACACAAAATTTCAAATCCTTGTATCTCGCTCATTTGTTAACATTTTGTGGCAATCTTTTTTTTGTTTTGTAGCCCTGAGTCTACTCTACCTCCGTTGTTTATAGAAACGGGGCAACAGAAACGGGGTCAAACGGGGCTCGGATTCCACTAAATCTTTCAATGCTCCTTCGTCGAATTCGCTTGGGCGACCGCTTCGAGGTTTGTCTTTCAATTCTTTATCTCCGGATCGAAATCTGTGATTGACGGGAAATTTTATACTGACTTTTAAATTTGGTGTTCTCTGATACCTTTTAAACCAACGGAAAACCGTTTCCCTGCTGATGGCTCCTTCTCCATATGCTTTACAAATGTCGTCTGTAGCTTCATCTGCTCCCTTTCCAAGGTCGAACAAAAACAGCATGCAATGGCGGACGTGTACGTTGACTTTCATTTTCTATAAACAACGGAGGTAGAGTAGACTCAGGGCTACAAAACAAAAAAAAGATTGCCACAAAATGTTAACAAATGAGCGAGATACAAGGATTTGAAATTTTGTGTCAATACTTTCCGTATGACCTGATATTTCTCGTAAACCAAAAATGGATTTGAACATAGTTTTGATAGCTGGGACCTACCGAATAAATAAACTCTGGTTTGCATACTATTATGCATCTAGAGTCTTTTTTTGAATGTTTGGTCTCTAAGGTATGGGTGTGTGCGCATCTCAACTCCAAGCCCCCTACGCCCCGGAGGGGGGCATACCTTAGAGATGAATCCGAAAAGAATCTTGACAATAAATGCATCTAGAGACTCTTTTTACCCAGTTTCAGTGATAAAAATAAGGTTAAAAATCAATAAAAGGGTATTCAGGTACCTTTCAGGTACCCTCCTACCTTGATCCCTCAAGGCAAAAAGTGAAAATTTGGTAAAAAAAAAAAATTTCAAAAATGGTTGACCGCGCTCTAAAAACATGTTTTCTACACGTTTCAGCAGCTAAAACGCACGAATAAGTAGTTTAAACCGATTTTTGGGCGATCTCCATATAAGGCATTCCGGCCAATTTATATATGCTTAAAACGATAAAAAAAAAGTTATTTTTGGACAGCACATAAAAATGGATTTTTTTGAAAAAAAAATTTTTTGACCAAAATGTGACTTTTTTCTATGGGGGACCAAGGTACATCATCTTATATTAAGGTATTCTAGCCCGTTTTGGTCACTGGAGCTGGGCACAAAGAGCCACTATATTTATTTTTTATCAAGAGTCTTGCTCGGAATCATGCCTAAGGTAAGTGAGTGCGCGGATCTCTAACCCATCAAGCCCCCAAAGTGGGCTTCTTTAGCCTCTCTCACCTTGGTCCCCCAAGGCAAAAAGTCAATTTTTGCCCAAAATTTTTTTCGCTAAAAATTAACTCTTTATGTAGAAAACTGTTCGAAAATAACTTTTTATTTTAAACATATAAAATTACTTAGATTTAGTTTAAAAATGATTTACAAGCAAGTCGCAATACCGTTAAAGATCTGGGTGCTCAATCGGAGGAAAAACGTTAACTTCAATAATACGGTTTGTTATCGTAATATCAAATACTTTTGTTATTAATTTCGAGACATTTCGAAAAAATTTAGTGCCAAAGATTAAGCATTCGTACATATCTTCAAGCTACCATAATCCATTTGTCATATTGCAATGTCAGTTTAAGCATTTCTAAATTGTTTTTCATCAATTCCAGTCTCTTTCATAGCTCCAATGTGCATACCTGAAAATTTAATTACATTCTAGTAGTTGGTAAGCAAGCCAATGTCTCCAGTCGTCCTAATAACCACCTTTTAAGGCTATATCCACACAAACAGGTGTGGGAGAAAGTTAGAAGAAAAATTTCTTAACTCACTTCTGCTTGACGTAATCCACACACTCACCAATCTCACAGTTAAATTGCATTCCAAGAACTTTTTTACACACTTCTTACTTATTCCATTACCCACAATTTGTTAGCTTCTCATCTAGAATTAGCTGAATGGCTGGCCTGCCTACAAGACTACTGCTACTCCAGGCCGACCACATCCCAACAAGTTTGCTCTAATTGGGCGTTGCTCAGCAATTTGGCCAGCGCCTCCTGAAGCCTTCTCTGTACAATTATTGGTTGGGAGCAGGTGATTTGCTGCTCGCCTGCTTGCTCCTACGCACTAAATCCAATTGCTGCTGTGTTTGTCGTCCTTAATTTGGTCTTCCGGTTTATGAGAGGTAAAACACAGGCCTGAAATTAGCGGCAGTACCGTATTTCCTCTTCAATTTATTAAATACATTTCGAAAAACTTTCAATTTATTAAATAAGCGCGCATGCTCTAATAAGCGCGCACCTTCCACTTTGAGGACCTATATCTCAGCTCAGACAAAATATTTTGCAAAGCTGTTTATTACATTTTCTTAACTCTCATGAGCTCTACTGATTCCACTTTTTAGATTTTGAATTTTCAACCAAAATTCTCGAGATCGAATTTAAATTTTTTCGATTCTTGGAGGTTCCTCTAATAAACGCGCATGCGCGCTTATTAGAGGAAATACGGCAATTAATTCCAGAATAGTTCTTGTCGATTTTCAAAAAATTTATCGCAGGATGTACTACATTGGTCGGAAAGTCCTCGAAATAAGTTATTTCAACGCTGAACTTTCCAACAGGTTGCAAAAAATTTTCAATTTATTAAATAAATTTCGAAAAACTTTCGATGAGTTTCATCGATCAAATATTTCCTTTGAAAAAGTTAGCTTTGAAACCCATCGAGTTTTTTTAAAACATATATATGAAATAATAACAATTTTTGCAACCCATCGGTAACTTGAAATATCTCAGTTTAAGTAGTTCCCAGAGAACTTGGTGTATGAGCCCAATTTTTTTGCACTATTTCGGGTTCCAGTGAGACGTAAAATTGAGACTCTGTATGTTAATTGCTTTTTTGAGCATATTAGGACTGGCTCAAATACGTTTTTGTTTCACACTTTTTACACTAGCCTGTCCCGCAAAGCCTGGTAACATGCTTTCGGTTTTGAAATTAATATGTTAATCGTTAAAGTTTCAGCAAAAGATCCCCTGAATCCTCCTCCTTATCATTGGGACCGAAGTCTATATAAGTTTTTACCATTTGCTAGTGCATAGTGAGGGCTCTGGACTACTCTGAACAAAGATGGACGGAGCAGTTGTGATATACCGTATTTCTTCTAATAGGCCGACAGTCTCCAATAACTCGACACCCCTACTTTCACGGTCTATATCCCGGAGCAGAGTGAATATTTCCCTAAGCGGTTTTTGTCGTTTTCTCAACACCCACGAGCTCTACCGATTGCGCTTTTTTGATTTTGGATTTTCAGCGAAAATTTTCGAAATCGACCCAAAAATAACCCGACATGTCGGCTTATTAGAAGAAATACGGCAAGTCTGAAGTTACAGTCGGGAATCCTCGTGTTAAATATTTTCGAGATCTTTGCGGCCATTTTAACTCTTGAATGCTCACCTTCCCATATATGGGACAAATTCAAAGATGCCATTTTTCAGAATTTTTTTTACCAAGTTGTAGAAAAAGGACGAAATTCATCAGTTACAGAAGGCCGAAATTCACGTCTTAATTTTTTTTCCGTGTTCTGAATCCAAAAATCATGGATTTTTCACAAGAAACAGAATCGCTCAGCCCTGTAGCAGCCCTACAGCATATTCACGCCAAATTTCGGAGTCTTTGAAATATTCGTATTTGACTTAAAATCAAATATGTAACCTGTTTTTGGAAAAACGGGCTGCAACATAGTATGCGCATTTAAGGGTTAAATTTAGCACGTCTAAACATAAAAAAAATGGCTGTAACTGAAATTACCCACTAAATTTCTGAATTTCCACACTAAATTAATTAATTTCCATACTATGTTCAAATTTCCCTCAAAGCAATGAATTTCTCCACTAAATTTTGAATTTACCTTATTAAATACGGTAATTTGTGCACTTTAAGTCAAAATTTTGCGGCAATTCGATTTTTATAATCTGAAAATAGCTTGGGTCGTTCAGAATTCTTTAGTAAACTCCAAAAAACAGTTTTCATTGGCTTTTAGCAACTCTGGCCTGGGATTCTCTGCTATTCAAGCTATTTTCAGATTATAATATATTATATTATATATTCGAGCACCAAAAAATAATTTTGACGTAAAACTTCAAAAATACAAAAAAGATTTCGTATTCAAAAAAAGTACAAATCTTTTTAAAAAGTACGTTTCGATACCCTGGTTTATTAGAAGGCTCCAAAAAACATCAAAAAATTATCCAAGCGACCCTCATACTTGCACCCTTTTTTGATATTAGAGCCTTTTTTAGTAATTATCGTATGATTCAGCAGCTGACACCAAACTTTGTAATAAAAAAATACTAGCGATAGGTAGATCTTATGGGAACGCACTTTAGCAAGACTCAACTTTGTTGTTT
Organism: Ditylenchus weischeri; assembly: GCA_029231635.1. Classification (NCBI taxonomy): domain Eukaryota; kingdom Metazoa; phylum Nematoda; class Chromadorea; order Rhabditida; family Anguinidae; genus Ditylenchus; species Ditylenchus weischeri. The sequence continues at coordinate 32,497 of JAMRYI010000361.1, forward strand.
AACCCTACGACGCACACGTTAAAAATGTCACCCTTGACCACGTTTGGACGAATCGTCCCATAAAAGATAAATGGCTCTAAAAGCTGTTTTTTGCCTTTACTCTCCGTGTTATAAAAGTTATAAGAGGAGACTCGGGTACTGCCTTTGGTTACCTATATTGACATTTCAAAGTTGACAAAGGGTCAATTTGAAAAAGAACTCTTAAAATAAAATAGGACAAATCGTGGGGGGAGGTGGTTTGGCTACTTCTACGGCTAGCTTTTGACATTGATATTTAATCCCACGCTTAAAGCGACTATATGAATTCGTGCCTTTTTATTTGCTGCCTATGAGACGTGCGAAAACCTTAAAAATATTTTACGATGCTGATTGACGAGGATTCAAATATTGTGTCAGGTTGCAAGTTCGTGGTTATTTATATAAGGTGCATAATATTTTCGTATGGGTTTCCATATTTTTATGTTCATTCTTATTTTACTAATTGATGGGTTTCACTATTATATATTGTTTAATGGGCTACAAAATTATAATTTTGTTGCATTAATTTTGATTTCCAAACTCATCAAACAATTTCCCACAGTTTTTGTAATACAAAAACCTACCTGTCAGTAAAGAGATAAAAGCTGGAAACCCATACGAAGACTCTTGTAGCCAACCGTGAACTAATTGACCAACCAAATGGCTTTTTTAGCGTGTTAAAACCACTGTTAAGAGGTAGCAAAAATATCCACCCCTTAGAGGGCAATGTTCACCTGTTCAAATTTTGTCCACGCCAATTCAAAAATTTTCCTAATCATTGAAAATATGTGCGCAATTTTCAACTTGGTTTCTAACAAAACAAGGTCTAGAATTTTATTTTATATATAGTTTTGTCAGAAACCAAGTTAAGAATCCGTACATAAGTTCAATGATTAGGAAAAATTTTTGAATTGGCGGGGATAAAATTTGAACAGGTGAGCATGCCTCTTTAACTGAAATTATCCAAGTTTTTCTAAAGACAGAAACTGGTCGGGGCCCCGATCAGGGCCCCGACCTGCCCGAGCCAATTTTGCGCCGAAAACCCACCCGATATTTTCTCAAAACCCCGACCCCAAAAGTTGTATATGACCTCGAAATTTCGGGGCCGATTTATCCAAGTAAAATGTCAAAATAATACCGTTTTCGTCGTTTTTCAAGGTTGTTTTTGTTGTTTGTCCTTAGGATTTTTGGTGTGCAGTTTTTTGTACGCGTTTGTGCTTTACTTACGCCGATAACTCAAGATGGGCATCATGGAACATCGATTCTATATAATTGATCCATAAGTTAAAATTTTCATATGGGTTCCATACTTCTTACGTACAAAATTGTTTGATGAGTTTCAAAATCAAAATTCATGCAGGAAAATTGCAATTTTGTAACCCATCAAACTAATAACGAATTTTCAATAGTGAAAAATTTCGGCTAGTCAGCTGACCACGTACTCAGATGAACGAGTTTGAAACTTATTTGAAATTGTTAACTACCGTCAATAAAAACCTGCGAACTTATGGACCGACCCGATATATTGATTTGAGAATGGTGTTTATACGTCTTTTAAGTTACTTTTATACCTTACAAGGCTATTTTCTGACACTTTCCTACTAAAAAAAATTTGAAAAAAAAATCCACCAAAATTTTACTTTTTGCTTTATTTTGGTCAAGTTTTGATCAATTTTTTTCCAACATCAATTTTTATGCACGAAAAGTTCAGGAAATAGCTTTTTATCGTATTTAGCGCGTAAAAATCACTTACCGTATTTGTTCTAATAATTGCCCCGAGGGAATTATTTTTCAACCCTTGAAAAATCGAAAAATTTCAAGGACAATTTTGAAATTTTTGGGTACCGAACTAAAATCTCAAAAGTGGAATCAACTAAGATTGCGATGATTAAGAAAACGCGAAAAAACAGATTTGCTAAATAAATTTTTTGAGCTGAGATATAGGGTGCCTGTGGGAGGTATTTATTAGAGAGGGGGTAATACGTCAGTAATTCAAGATGGGCATCACGGAACATCGATTGTATATGATTGGTCCATAAGTTAACATCTTCATATGGGTTGTATACTTCTTACGTACAAAATTGTTTGATGAGTTATAGGGTGCCTGTGGGAGGGACAAATACCAATCAATATAAAATGCGCTGTGTCCTGCGTGAGACTTTGGACTAATAATTTCAAAACATCGGAATTTGGCTCGGGGCCCCGCCCGATCGACATTAAAAATCCCCAACCACGAACAGCACAAGAGAGTAAAACCACGCCCCGAAACTCGCCCCGAAGGCATTTTTCTGTCACTAGTTTTTTCTTAAATCTCACTGCTTTTTGAAATCATTGTGATAACATTATAGTGGATTGGACCGTATTCGTGTGGTGTCAACCATATTGGAGGAAATCGAATTAAATTGGAGTGATTTTGGTCATGTTGGAGCAGTTTGGGTCATAGAGACGACGCTCGTTATAAGGACACCCAAAAAAATTCGTTTTCGCCTAAAGTCGCACTTCTTTTGCCTCAATGTTCGATCCCTTTAGCCGAATGTGATAGGCTAGTGTAGTCTGAAATATCGCAAGTACACTGGTTAGGTGATTTGATAAAATGTTAGCAGATTTTTTTAAAACTTCAGTTTTTTTTATTAATATACGCAAAAGTCAAGAGATTGCAGTTGAAAGTCAGGTTATTTTAATTTCATTCATCGAAAATTTGATGCACCAAAAGACAATTTTTTACAAATAAGTCATGCGATTTGAGTCCAATAAACAGAAGTCTAGTAATCTCTTTTTCTTCGTTTGCTTTGTTTGTGATCAGTTTTGTAGATGGTGGGACTTTTGTTTAGCTTGTTACTTACCTGTTTTTGTTTCCTGGGTGAAATTCCTACATAAGAAATAAATATGGGTGGAGACTAGGAATGCGCACTACCTCTTCCAGGTGGAGACGCCTAATTGTCCCCTATTATTTTATTGCTTTAGGCCAGGTAGTAGTAGGTATGTGCCTTTCTGGCTAAATCTAACTACCAGCTTACCTTTCTCATTTATTTTCCACTCGGCTAAACCTGATTTACAACTTATTGTATTCGAGCCTTTTAATAACTTGGATTTGCCTAAGGCAAGGTTGCATTTGTACTTTTTCCCAAGGCCAATTTTCTTCTCTTTTACTCTTGGTATTGTTTTTGAATTGCAATGGGGATGATTCTACGCTCTTTCAGGAATGAGCATGCAAGTGGTTAACGGTAACGGGAATGTGGACCCCAAAATCATGTAACCGATAAATCTCCCACACTTCAAAAAAATTGTTTCTGCTACGAAATAAATTATTAGGTTGTAAGGTATCCGGTGTCCGAACAATCTGCTGTTTCACACTAAATATGTATCATACACATCATACAATGATGTTCAACGCCTTCCACAAACCATTGTGGAGCCAATAATTTGCGTCGTTCTCTGTTTGTTCTCCGTCGTTCTCTGTTAAGTCTTGCTTTAAATAGACTGTGTGGTTTGACACTTTGATGGGATTCAATTTTATCATAATAATTAATCCAAAATTGTTTGATGTGTTCCAGAATTCATATACCAGATGTAAAATAGACTCTGAAACCCATCAACAATTTTGTTACTTTTATTGATATTAAAGTTCTATTCTGCGAAAGTTGCTTCAAATCAAATAGTCTTGAGATGGACTTTTTTAAAAAATTAAAATTCAGTTATTCTTCTTTTTTCAAATTTTTTTTATTTTTTTCCAGAAAGTTTTTTTGAAAATGAAGATTTTTTGAAGATTTTTCGAAAAAGTTTTTTTTTAATTTATCTGTTGACAATCTTTAATTTAAAATTTCCATAATAATTTTAAAAATTTTGCTTAATTTTTTATAAATAGAAAAAACTTGAAACCCATCGAAGTGTCGAACCAAATAGTCCTGTTAACACAGGGCATAAACCGCTATTTGATAGCTGAGATAAATTGATTGATTTCTATGTAAAAATTTAAATTTTGAAACCCAGAAAACAATTTCATTTCAATTTTTTTTAATGTAGTTCTCAATTAGATCAACCGTGATAATGGAGTAAATAGTTAACTGCTTCTATCGGAGTGGTCGAAAGTTCGATTCCTGCTAGTGGCGGTTAACATTCTTGTATAAGTTTGTCGAGCGATCTAAGCAAAGTGTTGGAGTTCAGAAATTTATTCGTCGATATGCAAAAAAGTGTTATGCTGTCCGATAAGCAATCTGATAGCCAGAAAGTGAAGAGCAGTGGTAGTCGCAGTAACTAAATATGCGCGTGTTTGCATACACAAAACAAACCCAGGAAGAGGAGAGTCTTCCTACTCCACTGACCCCTCTACATTGCCAACTCAAGCCACTTGGGAACTGTGAAAGTTGGGTGCTGTACCATATTGTGTTTTCCCGGTCCAATGTTGAGGATTATCCCATGTTGTGGGTGAATACAAAAATGTAGATTATATCCGATTTAAATAAAAAACATCCAAATGCATAAGACTTTGGGTTAAATCGTGCCAGTTTGATCCTGTCTGATTTTGGTTTTTTTGGCAGAACTTTGTCTGAAAAGATCGGTGAAGACACCAATCTATCAACGCCATCACGTTGGGTTCCAAAAAAATTATAAAAATTACAGTGAATTGTTTGATGGGTGTCAAAATTGGAAATTCAACAAAAATTGAAAATTTGCAACCTGTCAAACCCTATCATTAAAATGTTTGTGCCAAGGTTTCGCATTAGAGAAATCAGTGGTAGTGGCGCACTCTCTCTGAATAACGCAGCCCCTTGAGAGTGCGCTATTGAGCGAGTCGACTGAACTAACCTTTGTGAACCTATTGGAAAGGTGTTGGTCTATTTGTGTCTTTGCCGAACCTAATATGCACTACCGGAGTTTTGTATACTACTATTTTGCCAGAAATAATTTGATTTATAGGACCATGAAACTTGAAAAGCACAGAAATTAGCGCAATTTGAATTCGCGCAGGACCACCCTAATTTAATCTTATATTAATGTTTTCGAAATAATTTTTTGTTTGCATTTAAAACTTTGAATTTCATTTATTAGTCAAATTAAAGCACCGGCTCATATAAAAAAGTTGTAAAGCCATGGAAGTTGGCTAACTCGTCCGATCTGGCAATGTCAAGCAATGTTGGGCTAAAAAATCATTCGAAAACATTATTAACAAAATTAGAGTGGTTCCGCGCGAATTTAAATTTCGCAGATTGCTGTGCTTATCAAGTTTCATGGTTCCTTAAGTTAGCTGACCTACTTGATTAAATGGATCTGACCAAATCTAGTCAAAATATTAGCATTCGAAAAAGGCCTTTTACAAAAAACTGCTACTTTTTGACTGGAATTTCTTCAGTAAATGACTGTGTTGTATACTCTATTAACTACATTGTCCGCACTTTTACTGCACCAAATTGTTTGCCTAATCAAAAAAGCATCCGAAACAGCAGCTGTCTATTGTGCAATAGCCGCCCCCCTCCTCCTAAAAAAGCCCCACTTCCTATTTTATCAAAGGCCAGTCTACAGCCAACAATGCGGTCCAAACCAACTTTTTCTTTTCTTTTAATCAGAATATGCGCGAAAAGTGAGTAGTATCCCAACTTTCTATTCTTTTTTCCTGCTTGTACATCATCGCCATTTGGAAAAAAGAAAGAGAGAATTGGAAATATAGTTAGTGAAACAAACCTGAATTTAAATGTGGATTGGGTGGTATTACTGGTGGTGCTACAACCACAACAAGATAACACTCCATCAAACAAAAAAAGATAGTAAAATTAATATTATGTCATACCGAAAATCCAGTAATCAACAACATATAGCAACATTTGCGCTACCTGATACAAAACTTTCAGCCTTACTAACTTGTGAACCAAATTTTTGCGGATGTGCAATTTAACCAATTTCACTGTTCGGCTTTTCGACCAGACTGATTGGCCAGGTCAATTTGACGCAGCTAATAATTAAAACTAAACAACCCTCATCTTAGCCTAAAAATCGGCTATTCTCTGTCAGATTTTATATTCACTGAACGTAGAAACTAGGGTGGTGCACGGTCGGTTAACCGACCCGGTCGGTTAACCGAACCGGACCAGTTTTTGCCCAATTAACCGAAACCGAAAACCGGATACGCCAAAATGCGGTTAACCGAAAACCGGAGAGTGATAAATTAACCGTAACCGCACCACCCTAGTAGAAACAATATGATTTATTAAAATCAACATCTCGTTTTTTGCACATTTTTTGTTAAAAATTCGTTTCTTGTAGTTCGCAGACAGAAATGCCGACAATTAATTTCCATCAAAGAAAAACTAAAATGAAGATAAGAACAAAATTGAAAAAAAGTTTTTCGAAAAATCGAGAATTGCATTCAACATTGCGAGCGCCATTAATATAGCAAGCTGACGACAATCGCCACCGCGGTTTTTTAAGAAAAGAGTCAAAACCAGACCGAGTAATTTGCATTCAGTCGTTTCTCGATATTTTGTCAACTCATACAATTTCGGTCCTTCCTAGAGGACGACACTTTTTTAACCACATTTCGAACACTTTTTCATAATTCGTCAGTATGATCCGAAGATTGTAGCAATTCTTATTTTAGCGGCCTATTTTTTCAAAGCACACGATTTTAAAAAACATGCACTATATCAAGACTCGGCTTTACTTGTAAATCAGGGTTGCGAACTCAAATTTTTTAAAAAAGTATATTTTGGTCATTTTTCGTGAAGAATGCCATTTTATACAGTGCTTATTAATTTTCGAGCACCGAAAAAAAAGATTTTGACGTAAAATCGTAAGACGTAAAAAAGAATTCAGACCCCAAAAAGGTACAAATCTTTTTAAAAAGTACGTTTCGATATGCTGCTGTAAATGCTAGTTACATCCAGTTTGCAAATAGCCTTTTACAGAATACTATCACATTCCACAAAAATCTATTTCTTTCTCTCACAATGCAAAATATCAAACTGTAAAATTTGAGTCCATCACATTTTTATTTGCTCCTAACATTTTTACATGTTTTTTGATTCACTATATACGAAAAAGACATACCGACAGCCGTCTCTGGGTGTAACTATCGGTATGTCCCTATTATGGTCGAAAAATCGGCTTGCAGAACCAAGACATCCGAAGAAGAAAAATTTTGTGGTCAAACCCAGGGATGGCCGTCGTAATCAGCTCATCGAGAAGCATGAAAAAACGTTCAGAGAAATAAAATACTAACACTTTACATTTTACGGTTCGATATTTTCCCTTGTTAGTTAACTATGTGCTAAAAAATTTTTAAAGATTTTTTCGAGTTCACTTGGAATCACAATTAAAAACATTTTTTATACGTTTGCTGAATTGGTGGTATCTGTGTGCCATATCGCTGCAATATCAAAATCATTGCAAACTATTTTCCCTCTGCTGCTTATTAAAAGACAAATCGGTGCAGTAGTTCAACAGAGTCCGCTCTTTTTCCTGATCACTGATTTGGAAATCTTATTTGCTAACTATTTAGGTCCTCCGTTGCGTAAAATAGACTTTCCTACCATTTGGTAAGAAATAAAATATTTTATAAGCGGACCTTGAAGCTGGTATCTCACCCTGGTTTCTCCATTCTGACTAGGCTATTATTCATTTATGTCTATACCGTATTACCTCTTATAGATCCCCTGCTCTAATAACCCCCCTCAACTTTGAGGACCTATATCTCAGTTCAGAGTCAATTTTTTGCAAAGCTGTTTATTGCGTTTTCTTAACTCCCACGAGCTCTACCGATTCCGCTTTTTCGATTTTGAATTTTCACCCAGAAATCTCGAGATTGACCTCAAATTTTTCCGATTTTCGGGCATCCAAAAAAAACTCCCCGGGGGAGCTATTAGAGGAAATACGGTATTTATTTTTATTTAGGCTTTTCCAATGGACTCGTGTCAACAATCGTGAAACTCATCAAAAAACCAATTGTGTTTTTTTTTTAATTATTTTTAAGCACATCAGCTATGCCAGATCTGCCGTTTCAACTGTTATAACCAAAATTTTTGCAAGCCATTTTACCTCCGCTACTCCTTGAAGGACAAATTGGTGGAGTAGTCAGGTAGCGGAGTCCTTGGAGAAACGCTCTTTTCACAATCCAAGTAATTGATGATGACCCCTGCAGGCCTGCTCTCCCCCTCTACCACTTCTGGATGGCAGCAAAAAGAAGAAAATGCTCGCCAAGGCCAACAGTCCATCTCTTTCTCTTATCAATGGATCTACTGCACCAGCAAAAAAGACCATCACAGAATAGGGGGTGGAGCAGGCAAGGAAATCGAAGAAGAAAATGAAGAAACTTTTACTTGAAATGATTTAATTGTTGAAGGACTCTCCTCCACTAATTCTTCCTTAATTGGAGCTGATTTCTGTTTCCTTACTTGTTCAACTCAAGACCAATTTTCCTGTATTTTTGCTTCCTGCTCCACGTCTTGTATACTTCCCTGCCCAACCAACATTAACCGATTGTCTTCAAGGCAGCATGGAATTGCCGATGCTTAGACTCAAGTAATTTTTTTGGGTGGAAGTCAGGAATGGTATCGGTTCCCCAATTTGTCACTCTCTTTGCCTTTTTTTGAACTTTTCATTTATTCTTGTTCTTTACTGTTGTTTGTGGCAGTTGGCTGTCAATAGTTGTTGGGCAATTGAGTCTCCGATTTGGAAAACGTCCTTGATTGCGAGTGTTTAGAAGATTGGATGGACACATTTTGCGGTGCAATATTGTATTCTTAGCAGGTGGCTTGCAACTTTTTTTACTTTTTAGTTTTGTTCTTGTAGATAAAAATTTTGTTAGAGATTATGTGCGGCGGAAATTCTAAATGAGATATTGGCAAAGAGTTCGAGAACAGGTTTTTTTAAACGACCAGTACAGTCTGACTCTACCACTAAATTTTGAAAAACGACTAGCAAAAATGGAAATCTCGATGTGCTTAAAACTACAGGATGGTCCGAGAATTCCTGACACTTTTAAACAGCCATGTATAGGCCGAATTCCGAAATTCTGTAAACGCAGATGAACTCAGTTTGAGCTCCGGTTTTGTTTGGTATATAATGTCAAAATCACGATCTTTGCTTGGTCCCCTCTGTGGCTAGGCCATTGCCCATCCAGAGGCCATCTACAGTCCAGGACCCAAACCACAGGGGACTAAGCGAAAATTGTGTTTTTGACATTGTATACTAAACGAAAACGGAGCTCAAACTGAGTTGATCTGCGTTTACATAATTTCGGAATTCGGCCTACGAAAAAAAGTTATGGCTTTTTAAAGAACCATGGCCGTCTGTTGGCTATAGTGAAGAATAGGGTTCCAAAAATCAGCTTGGTCCCCCCTGTTGTTTTTCGTAGAAACTAGTTTGGTTCTACCCCTGTTGTTTTTACAAATAAAACAACAGGGGGACCAAGCTGATTTTTGGAACCCTATTCTTCACTAGCGCTCCATCTGTTTTAAATCGTCCCCGCCAATTCAAAAATTTTTGCCTAATTATTGAACTTGTGTACGGATTTTTCAACTTGGTTTCTAAGACCATTTGTTGGCAATGGCCTTTAAAAGTGTCAGAAATTCTTGGACCACCCTGTACAACCAGTAACCTAACCAGCACATGACATCTAAAATAGAGCTAAAATGGCCTAACGTAAAATTACGACAATATTAACTATGTCCCTTGAATTCTTAAGTTCTTAAATGTGTCTGGACAGAAAAAACTGACAGACTAAAACAATTTTAATTTAAAAATACCTTGTACGTTGTTGGGATATGCTATTGTCGAAAAATTTCGGGATGTCAGTAAAAATTTGAGAAACTAAGATTTTATTCACCTCCTTCTTGCTTTCCTCATTTGTAAGTAGGGCCTGAAAACATAAATTCTAAATCCTATTGCTCGCTGTACTTTTTTTCTCGATCTCATGCTTCATTTGCTATAACTGATTCACTTCCTAAATCATAAGCAGTAAAAAGTAGTGGAAAGGCCAATGTAATAATAGAAGTTACAGGGGAGTGCCCCTTCTCCCAACTATCCAATATCCTCTTCTACTCCTAAACTCTCTTAAACACTTTTTGTTTGGACACATTGAGGAAGAGGAGAAAAGATGGCCTTGGCTGATTGCGGTGTTTAATAGGGAGGGATACTGTCTGGGAAGAAGATTATGGATAATAAATGTTTTTCACCCACAAATTAGTGGTCTCCTTCTTAGCCCATCTTCCTGATAAGTACTGGGAAACAAGGAGGAATAAAGTGCTAGTGAAAGAAGGTTTTTAATTACAAGACCCATCAACTTATTAGATATGATCAAGCACAACATCCATTTTGCGCTCAAAGGTTGGCTATCCGGTCAACTTATCACTTGTTCAACTCAAGACAATTTTAATTACAAATCCGCTCGATGCGTAATCAAAAGTGGGCTAACAAAACTTTCTTCCGGGCGATATTGTCCAAAAAAATGAACAATGTCGCGCGACAAATTCTTTTTAAAACGGAGAATGTCCGGGCGCCGTCGGAGTTGGGCTCGATCGGTATTGTGAACGCTTTTGACTCCAACACTTACGCTTGTTATATTTCTAACGGCCTCGGAACTATTGATGTCTGGCAAGATATGATTGAAATAAAACTGAAAATTGGTGTCAAGAAAACACAGCCGCTGTAAACATGTACAGGGTGTGTCAAAAAAAGCGGACACTTTCGAAAAATTTTGTCAAGGGCTCCCGCTCACCGTCTGAAATACACATTTTTGGTGTGATCAAGGATGTTTCAATAACGGTTGTGAGGCCGGTTCGAAGTCCTCTCATTGTGCCGTAACCCTAGGTCTAGCCCCCTAAGAATGAGATTAACGTGGCTCGCTGCAAAGGGCTACCTCACTACGTGGTTGATTCCCATATGTGTATGCTCGCACATGAAGCTGACCTTTTGACTTCAACTGGGCTTCAACTGTCCATCCTGGTTACACCAAATTCAATAGGAATTCAACAAAACTTTCTAACAAGCTTTTTAGCGAGCAACAATCTGTAGAAAAATTCATAAAACAGTTCAAAATTCGTAAAATTCACCGTAATCACATCGATCATTATTCTCAAACACCTCGAAATTCCCTAGAGTATAGCCTTGTATACAGGGCCTACCAAAAGTATACAGGGCGTACCAAAAGTATACTGGGCGTACCAAAATTACGCGTGCATTTTTTTAAAAATTGGTCAAGGACTTCCGCGGACCGGTGCAACCCGAGGTTCAGCCAACAATTCAATAAGGTATTACTGAAAAATAGCTTGAAACAACTGAAAAATATTTAATTAACAGAGATAATATACCTGCCCGACCATTTATAATAAAGAATTGGATAAAAGTTAAAAGGAAATGTAAAAGGCGGGAATTCAAACAAAGTTAAAAAATGCATGCGTAATTTTGAGACACCCTGTACAATATAGTTGTAGGACAGGTTGGCCCCAATTCCACCTAAATTGGACAACCACCACTAAAAATTGATGCAATCGCACAAGTTGGGGGATTATCCTGGAAGAGAAAAAACTGAAAGAAAGAAACAGATCCAAATACTTTTGCCATTTACTGTCATATTGCAGGGATTTATGGGATTGTGTGAGTGTGTAGTGCTACCGCTCCTCATTATTATTACTGTTATTCCCACCATCAACTTCCTGGCTCACTTTTATCAGTCAGTTCACATCTGATTTGGTAAAAATCGTAATATCAGTCTGATCCAACTGGAAATCGAACCCAGAACAATTTTCAGTCCAGTCTAAGATATTTCCAAAGTTTTTGTATTTTTAAATAAAGGTACCGGAACTTGCGCACCTGGGGGCCCCTTTTTCTACCAACAGTGAACAGTCCTCTAAAATCTAAATCACAAAGGAGAAGCTTTTAAAGTTACTTTTTGGTAGCCAAAATATTACTAAATTTGACAGTTATTTTTTAACGTATACGGCCTATCGCCCATATCTCGGCAAACAATCATCACTCGAAAATTCCTCTACTTGATTCTTCCAGACTTCCCAGCTACTAAGATGAACCGGAGAACCGCATTCTATGGGTCCACTTTTTAACTAAGCAAACTTTTCAACGTATCCATTAGTTGGTGGGTTTCACATCACCTTAAACAAAAACACAAAATCTTGTTTCTAGCTTTTCAATTATCACTTTTTAAGTGTTTTGCAGTGAAAAAATAGGTCTACAGAGTGTTTCAAATTGTTCTGACACTTTTAAACGGTCATAACTTTTTTTAAAAGCCGTTTTTTGAATTTCTGTGAACGCAGATCGACTCAGTTTTTGATGATAATTTTTTTGGTATATAATGTGAAAAACACGATTTTCACTTGGTCACCCCTGTTGTTTGGGACCTGGTCTGTAGGTGGCCTTTGGATGGGTAAGGACAAAACAACAGAAGGGACCAAGCAAAAATCGTGTTTTTGACCTTATATACCAAACAAATTGTCATCAAAAACTGAGTCGATCTGCGCTCACAGAAATTCAAAAAACGGCCGATAAAAAAAGTTATGACCGCTTAAAAGTGTCAGAAATATTTGAAACACCCTCATCTAAAAGTGATGTCTGAAACACCAGAAATCAGAGCACTCCTCCATTATAAGCTCCCCGCTCGGTCAGTTTAAGATGTACGAAATTAGAGGGAAAGACCTTGTTGACACTTAAATGACTGGCACTTTGTGATGGGTTGCAAAATTTTTTTATTCATAAAAATCACAAAAAAATTTGATAGGTTGCAAAATTAACTTTTCCAAAGAAAAAAAATTGATATTTGAAACTCACCAAGATTTTTTGTAATTTTCATCAATAAAAATTTTTTGCAACCCATCACAAAGTGCTAGTCATTTTCTCTAAATTGATATTACTAATGACCAGCACATCAGCCTAAAGCCTACGGGTCTAAGACTAGCAATTAATCGACACGTCGAAGAATCACCACCCCTATCAACCCTAAATAAATCAAGTTTTGCGAAAAATTCACGTGAACTGCCCGTGCTGCGAAGACAACCGCCCAAAATATCAGGTGGTCGAATAATTCCTAATTTGAAATCGTAGTGACTGGCACTTTGTGATGGGTTGCAAAAAACTACTATAGACTTTTTGTTAGGTTTCGGAAAAGAAATTTAATTGAAAAAGCTAGGATGAGATTTTATTTCCAAAACCTAACAATACACGGCCCCCAAAATTTGAATGATAGTGCATTAGGGAAATTTGGCGCCAAACGAAATTTTTCGAAAAGCATTTTTATTTTGAATTGTATTTTTGATGACAAATGAGACTGTTCTATTGACTGTTTTCGGCAAAATAAAGAAGCGCAGAGTTGAATTTTCGGATACTTTGGTCATAAGATGATGATTTGGTGTGACAAAGCTGCTTTAAAGGGGCATGCTCACCTGTTCAAAATTTGTCCCCGCCAATTTAAAATTTTTTCCTAACGTGAACAAGCAAGTCATAACTTACGTTAGTTTTTACCAATATAAATTTTTTTGGCAACCCATCACAAAGTTCGAGTCATGTCAGTGTCAACGCAGCAATTATCCAATAAAAATTTAATGTGAGACGCCTGGTGCTCCAAGAAATTAGGGAACCAAATTTTTTGGATCTAACCTATACAAACTTTTTACGGGTTGCAATTTTTGTGGGAACTATAACAATAATTGCCCACTTTCAAGTCATATCAGAATGACAGACAACTGTTCTTCAACAAGCACTAAGTTGCGGTTGGACACAATTTAAAAAGAAAGTTGAGTTGCTAATATTTTTGCAAAGCCGAACTACTATGTTTTCACTGTAAGTGATGCGATTGAGGCAGCTCTTTTTATTGGAAGATCACTTTGTCCTTCGACTTTTTTGTGGAAAACCCTTTGTTGGTGGACCAATTGGTGTGTGTATGTCGGGGTCCTGCCACTGATTATTCGGCTGCTGGTTGTGCTCATTTTTTTGCTACTGCTACTATTACTAAGCCTGGTTGATTAGGAGAAGGGGGAGATTGGATGTGTGATAAGAATGGAAGAGGAAGCACCAAGTGGATTGTAAATTCAATTGGCCAGCAGTAGAGCCAGGCGTTTTTTGTGAACTTCTAGGCGACCATTTGAATGAAGGAGTGAATGGTTTGGAGCTAACAAAGGCGTAAATAGTTTTGGAAAAGAGGAACACATTTGCACGGGTTTTGCTTCCAAGGCAAAAAGTCGGCTGAAAAAGTTTGTTAAAAATATTGATTCCGACAGTTTTTTCGGTATTTTCTTAAGGTTGTCTGATTCGAACCAGGAGAATTATTTAACCAGGAGAATTATCAAAACCGAAAAATAGGTATAATTTTTCCCCCAGGGATGGTAAAGCTACTTACAAACATCCCTTGGCCTTTTAGTTTTTCTAATCATTTTACTATAAAAGAATGTTGTTTAATTCAAAAATGAAAATTTTAGAAAAAATTGAAAAGTTTTTGGGTTATGAATTTTCAACCAACGTAAAGATGGTAAAAATGCGTAAGCGGCTCTAATTTTGTAAAGTGTTTCCATGAATACATTGCTGGTTGATAAATTGTTTGCAAAGACTTGATTCGCTAGCATAGACATTTAGATTTTGATTGGGCTGAGAGTAGCTCCAAGCTTACCCTTATAGTCCACTCTCGATAAACCGGCAATAAACCGGCAATTAAAAAGAACCAGATTTGGCTAGCTGACAAAGAAATTCGACAAAGCTTACTCGCTATAAACCGACACCCAAAGATGGTCCCAAGGAGTGCCGGTTTATCGGAATCATCCGAGGGTAGACTGTATAATGTTTCCAAACTCCACAAGACACTTAAATGTAACAGTCAGCGTCATTTTAAAGGCGTCTTTTTCAATATAATCACTGTAGTTTTTGCAATATGAACCCGATCATTTTTTTCAGTGAAAAAGTTACATTTAACTGGCTGTACACAATACACTGTTGCCGTGGCCCGTTTGTCTTCCTATTCGTTCTCTTCCCATTCCCATACTTTATTGGCTCTATTCCAATGGTCAGTTCCTGGGTTTGTTTACCTCTCGAAATCTTTCTTTGCCTACCTCCTTAGCCGTTTGATCAAAGACAAAAGTCGCTGGCCATCCTCAAGCTGCCCATTAAACCATTCCCCTGTTTGCATTGGGATGAGCTGTAGAGGTAGAAGAAGAAGAAGCTGAACTGGCCCAAAAAGGTGGATTGCAAGAAGGCAAAAGATTGGCCGCTACTGACCCCCTCTCCTGTTGTTGGCTCTTCTGATTTGAGTGGATTGGGGGGTGGGGGGAGACCTTTGGATGAGTGGACAGGAGCCGGCGGAAGCAGCACTGGATCCATCGGATTGCACTCAACCGCCACTCAAATTCTGGGTAGCAATGTTTGTCCTTGAGCCTGCCCCCTCTTAAGCCAGCTTAAGCTAGTCCAATGTTGGCAGGCAGGAGCAGCAGCAGGTTGCTGGATGATGATAATGTCTTAATTACTTTTCCTTTCTCTTCTCCGGTTAAATTTGTCAATCTCTCTTTCATTTCAGTTGATATTTTGAAGTGTTGAAAGTAGGATAGGAGCGGATTATTACAGGCAGGTGAATATTTTTACTTTAGAGCTAAGAAAATTTTTGCAGAGCTCTCGATTTAACGTCACATTAGGCTCAGTGCTCAGGCTTGAAGGTACGAAAAAAAGACTACGAAAAAATCACGAGATCGTTCTGTTGAAACCAAAGATCGCACAGCGCATCTTATTTTAAGTATCTCAGTAAATAAATCTTATGAGTTTCATATATAGAATCTTTAGCATCTTTTAGCATCAAGATCAATAGAAGTGGGAGTAGATTTTATGAATAACTGATTCTTGTCGCCGAAAGGATTTATCGAAAAAATTTTCTGTTTAAGACAAAAAATTATTTTCGTTTTGAAATTATTTTTACAAAAATTTTTCGATAAAGAAAAAACCCTTTCGGCGAACAAATCAGTCTGTCGGCGACAATAATAAGTTTTTCCCGTAGATTTTGGACAAAACGGAAGGATGCCAAGCTCTGGCGAAAAAGGTGTCACGTTTTGTTGTGATATAAATGTGATACGGTTTTTTCCATTTAGGTATTGTTACTTTTTAAAAAGGTTACAAAAATTTACTAGAAAAAAGATAAACATAAATTTGCTGCAAAATTACGAGATTTTGCTGCAAAATTTCGTTTTGCCCATTTTAAAATCCAAAATTTTCTTTGGCTGCCCTGTACTTTATATCTACAGGGCAAATCAAAATAACTCTACCATTTAAAAAAAATTGGTGTACGCAACCGCCCACCCGGCCGAATTCCGAATTTTATTAGGAAATCTCATTATTTTATTCGGACACTACGAATATTTTTTCTATGAAAAACGTTGCAGAGTTGTGGATAAAATAAGAGTTACGTTCAAAAATTGCTTTTACAAGTTGATTTAAATTGTTTTTGAAAAATGGTAGAGTTTTTTTCATTCACTCTGTGCAGCCATTTTTTTTGCATTCGAATTTTTTCTATGCTCAATTGATCGCAAAATCTTGATCGGTCATTCTAGAGTCTGGCTACAAATTCCTGATCTCTAATCCCCAACAGATATTCATCGTGTAATTATTGGCAGGATTCTTCAGCGGGATCGCGCCCAAAACTGTCTCTATCATTGCTGGAGTGTCGGTCAAAAGCTAATTGTTGGAAGGGATCAAACACCACTTTCACACTCAACTCTTGACAGTCCACCCAATTGTGCTGATATCCCCCTAGCATTCCAGTGATTAGAGCTAGCCAATGGTCATCCTTTGCCATTATCCCTTATGCATGTGCCTTCCTGCTTGCTTGCAAAGCTCCTCCTAGATTAGATAAGACCTACTGGTCGATTTCTGTCTCTCTTCTTGGACTCTACCCCTTTTTGTTGATGACTGGGCGGAGAAAAACTTGGACAATCAAAACCAACTTCCCATTTTTTGTTACTAATAGTTTATCTCTATTCTGTTGGTCGTTCCTAGGCTGGCTTAGCTTGGTTTGAAATTAGTCTATTAGTTGATTTGTATTTGGCCTGTATGGGGCTGGTATTTAGCTCGAATATATGCAATTTCGGAAATTCTGTTCATAACCCATCAATTTTTCATCACTATTATAAATATACAAATCTCAGTTTTAAGTGCGATGGCAAATTGACCTTCTTGTCTATTCATGTTTACGTCAAATTTTTCCAAAAATTCCAAATTCAATTTGAAATTTGTTCTTGTACAAGTCAACGATCGGTGTCCTGTTTATCAGAAAAAACCTTTTGGATTTATATTTTAACTTTGATTGTCAGAAAATCAGGGATGTATTTTAACTTTATTAAATTTCCGACTGATTGGAACCAATTGGTCTAATTGAAGGAGATGGCTTTTAGGTGCTTTTAGATTTTACCTCTGGCCACCCTTGCCGGTACTCATTTCAGATTTATCTCTGTTCTAAAATAGTGTACCGTATTTTCTTTATTGGTTACCCCGGGGTAATTATTTTTCAACCTCTAAAAAATCAAAAAAAAAGGAATCAACTAACATTGCGGTGGTTAAGAAAACGATGGTATTATATAGTGTTTTCTATGGATATCCGGAGTTAGTTATAGAAATACAAACCTATTATATAGTGTTTTCTATGGATATCCCGTTAGTAAATACAACAACCAGACCCATTCAAAATTGCTGTAACTACCCTTTAGTACAACAAGTTTAGGCTCAAGACTTAGGGCTAGGCCAGCGTATGGAAGTTGTGATTAATAAATGGCTTACGCACATTTTCCGTGGTCTGGGACATATGTTTGGGTGCCGTTTACTCAAGTTTCAGAAGGTATACGTCTTTAGGGGGGGGGACATTCTATACTAGGGTCGATATTTGCTACGCGAGTATTATTTTCGTATGTGCTGAGGATCATAAGATCGGCTCATACTGTGCATTTGCAAATTTTTCATGTTTGTCGTTAACTCTTCAATTTACAGACTCTGTGGCCATCCACCTCTAAAGTTCAGCTGAATTTTGAGACTTTAACTCGAAGTAGCCTACTTTGGAATACTTTATTCCAGCTCAACTATGGAAGAATTGAATGCATGTGCAGAGTGCGGCTACACCACCATAAACCTTTCTGAATTTAGTCAGCACATTGAGCAGCATGAAAAGGGGGAGCAGAAGCGTGCTTTGACCACCACCTTGGTTAGTTTCAAAAATATTAAAAACTGGGAAAGAAGAAATGCTTTTTTCCGAAGCGAGAATATGTTTTAAGGTAAATTTTTCTTCTATTTTTTCTCATTTCTAAATCCAAATTTTTGGGAAGAATTAAATTATTTGGGTTTTTTGCCATTTCATAAAACAACTGAGACATTCAATAGACATAATCTGTAATTTTGAAGGTTTTCATGGCACCGTGATTTTTTCAACTTATTTTCTACCATATACCAAACGACTCCCAATAAAAGTTTTAAACTTTTGCAATAATATGTGGTAATTTCTTACAGCCATCTCGTACAGCTGTCCAAGCTCAGCAGAATGAGCTCAAACACGCAAGTGAGCATATACAAAATAGACTACTTTCATCCATTTTTAGAAAAAACATTTTAGTGGTTGAAAATAATCATTTTTTTTTAAAATTGGTATTAGTAGGTGGTTCTTGTTCCCACATAATATCTAAGGCCATCAAAATCTTTATTCAGGGAATCGACTAATTGACAAAATAAACAGATCTGTTAAAATTGCAATTATCTAAAATCAAAATAAATTGGTCCTTTTGTCATATATATAACATGTACGGTAGAAAATAAGTTGAAAAAATCACGGTGCCATGAAAACCTTCAAAATTACAGATTACCGTAAATTCTTTAATAACTGAAAAGTATTTTCACAAGTAAATCAACCATGCTGAATACGAATCCGATGTCAGATTTCAAGCCTTACCTATAAATTACTGAAAACCATCAAAAATATACAAAAACGAAATAGTGGTAAATTAGCACTAAGTGCAAATAAGATTCTAGATTCTATTTTAACTTTGTGCTCAATAAGAATTTGTAGCACTTTTTAGTGCCAAAAATTTGCTATATAGCACCGAACGCAGTTCTCTGACTTAACAAAAATATATGAAACCCATACGAAAATATGATGCTCTGTGTATAAAAAAGCGCGGACCAACTCAATAGTATGTTCCACTCATTCCACATACGCTTCTGTAATCTTCTGAATATCCTGGTTTCATACATTTTACGTCAGGTTGCGTCTCTAGTTCTAAGCCTCTGATATGCTCCTACGTTTTCAACCATTGTGCTTTCATAAACCGCATTCAATATTTTCATAACACTTTCCTTTTTCCACTAACTTTCCATTTAACTGTCTTACAGCCTAGGCTCTACAATTAACTCACACCCATATTCTTGTGGTTGCTAGGTCTGCCGTCAACTTCCAAATTCTCTAACAATTGTCGGTAGAAGGAAGTCTGAATAGGCAGCAGCAACAAAACCAACAAAAAATGGGAAAGGGAGTAAAGGTGAGTATGGATGATTAGAAAGGAATAGGAGGGGAAATCTTCTCCTAAAAGGCTCAAGGTCAGATTCCTATCCTCCCGTTTTCTCCCCAATCGCCACATCCACATTTAGTGCTCTCGCTTTCCCCTCCTCCTGACTTGTGCAATGGCATTGAACTTGTCTCCTCCTTCTAATGGGCATTTAGCAGGTAGGAAGGGGGAGGGAAATCTTGCCCTGGAGATCTTGGGGCAGAATCTTCTCGACTGCTGCACATGATATAATTTTTTATGGCTGGACGAACGAATGAATGGAGAGGTAGACAGGCAGAGTTGTTTGTGTTCCTCTGGGGAGAGTGACCTAAATTCGGATCAGTGTTTTTTCTCTTTGGACTTTTAACTTCACTTTTTGTTAGTTGTTTACTGGAGATGGATTTGGGGCTTAGTTGACCATTTGAAGGGTTTAGCGATTATAAGAATTTCAATGGAGGCATATGGCTGAGCAGCTGTAATTTCATTTGATCGAAAAGATGAATTTTGTCGTCCTATTATAGTCCCACTTCCCAGCTTAATGAATTATACCTTTTCGAAATTTTGTTGAGTTACAGTGTTAGTGCACAACCCCATGTATTTCCTCTAATATAACCCCTTTCTAAAAGAAAACAAAATATACTAAAAAAAGTTATTATTCTGTTCTGCATCTCTGAGTTGCCAACAATATATGGCGCAAAAAAATTGACATATAGGCAATTTATTCGAACGATTAGAACCTAATTCAGCCATTTCGCAAAAATTTAAGCGACTACGATTTGATTTTAGGTGGAATCATTTTTAACACTATGCGAACGTTTTCAAAGAGTTTTTAATATCATCCTCAATTCTAAACAACTGGACGGCAATAGTCTGAACTAAATACTAGCTTTCAAATCCAGCGGCAACTGTTTACTGGCTCGGGACTATGTGTTATATCACCATACAAAGACAGGAAATCGTGAACCTCGTGAACCTCAAAACACGATTTTTAGGCCTTACCTATCCAGAGGCCATCTACAGACCAGGACCCAAACCACAGAAGGGACCAAGCAAAAATCGTGTTTTTCACATTATTACCAAAAAATTGCCATGGAAAACTGAGTCGATTGGCGTTTACAACGGGTCGCAAAAAAAGTTATGGCTTCTCATTCTTGAATCACCCTGTAAATCATTACATCGTTTCTTATGTCTACCACATATTTTAAAAACAATTCTATATTTGAACACTAAAATCTAATAAGCATGTATGCTTGAGGCTAAAAGTATGCTGCCAAATAATTTTTTGCTATTTAAAGTCACTAATAGATAAATAAAGCAACGAGGTGTTATCTCAAAAAAATGCAGAATATAACCCGTCATTTGCAAAAATTAAAATTAATTGTAATATTAGGTTTTTAATATTAGGTCATGGTTTTTGCGCGTAGTGGCATGTGCAAGATCTGAATTGGTGGGAGACAGTTCTCTTTCGTCTCTCACTGTGCTCTTTTGAGTTATTTCGAACTACTCGAAAGGGTAGTAGTTCAAAAAGAAAGAGAAATGTCTCCGGCCACTTCAAACTTTGCTTATTCCACTGCGCACAAAAACCATGGTCGTTTAATGAATGCTTGTTCAAAACAACTTTTTAAGCCATTTGAATTTTGTAGAAAGAAGAGCCCACCGAGCTAGCACCTGTGCAGTTGGAGCCTCAAATGGACGCGAAAATAGCCCTGGAAAATGCCAAACTACTAGCCAACTTTGCAAACTTCAGCCGACTTATCACCAATGGATCAAGCTTGGCTGGTTCGGTAATCACCAGCCCTAAAATTATTGGAGAAGAGAACAATGGTTTAAAAATGGAGCTGGAGGAGGTGCATGAAGAGCGAATAAAAAGTCCTTTGCCAGTCAAAGAAGTTTTGTCCATAGAAGTTAAAAAAAGCGGCAGCAAGAGCGGACGTGGCCACAAAGGCGAGAAAACTGTGCATTCATGCCCACACTGCAACTTCACCACTTACATGAGTCAACACATGAAAAGTCACTTGGTAGGTTGATGCAAGGAGACTTGAAAAAACTTAAATTAAATATGAAAAAGGTAGAAACATATTAAATGGGCTTCGATATTCTTTCATTCCTACAGGCTATCCTACGCCTTTTTTTAAAAATCGTCTAAAACACTGTTAAGCGTTTTGGTTTTGGTATTGGTCAGCTGGACACGCATTTTAAATACCGTTCCAACGTATGATGGCCTAGTTTGTGCCTAACAGTAGGCCTAAGTTACAAAAAAATATCACTTTGGGCATTAAAAACACCGAAAAATGCCTTCAAAATGGCGTACGAGAACATATACTGTATATTTTCCACTGAACGAGCATTCTCTAACCCATTGGTCACAGTGGTAGGTCGGAATCGAAATAAAGTGCTGCTGGAAATTAAGCAGCGGACAAAATAAGCTTGTTTGAAAATCACTGTCGAATTTTGAATTCCTTTCGAGACAAAAAAACATTTAAACTTGAAAAAATTTGAAAAATTCTTTATTTTTATGTTGTTTGTCTCGAAGAGAGTTTGAAATTTGACGGTGACTTTTTAGTTCGAAAGGTAGAAACGTATTACTTTTTAAGTAAATTGGCCATGCTGAATCCAAATCCAGTGTCAGGTTTTTGATTTTGCAAGTACTTTACGTCAAACTGTTTTTCACGACATTTTTCGGGCTCTGTTTGGTTTTTACTCGACAGTCTGAAAGCTTATTTGTTATGACTTTAAAGCACTGTTAGGTGCCATTTTTTATGCTGATTCTGATTCTAAAGTGTGTTTTATGGCTTCGTGTTTACTGTGAAAATTTTCGCAAAGATGTAAGTTGAAAAACAACCTAATTAGGTTGTTTTAAATTTTTATTCATGATAACTTTTTCGGATATAGGCAAACGACATACCATTAGAAAGAGACAAAGGGCTTTCTTATGAGCATAAAAAAAGATGCTGCACTAAATGAATTCACAGCTCACCAGCCAAAATAAAAAACCATAACTAACTTTGATGAGTCGTCACGAAAATTGGGCTTTTTGAGGACATTGCACTTATGATTGGAGGTCCGATTTTGTGATATTCGTGCTCAGCAGGTTCTAAAACCCTTATAGTAACCATTATTACAGTCGGGAATTCCCGTGTTAAAAAATAGTGAAAATTAGTTTTTTTCGAGTGGAATTTCTTTACTTTAAGTATCACATCGCAGTATTTCAAAAGACGGCCGTGTAAATGACCACCAATGTTGGGTTGTTAAGAAAATCTTTTTATAATCCATTTTGCGGCACTTATTTTTGATGGATGTTACAATTTATTTGTTAATTTTATAAATTGTCCTTCGCAAAATTCTCGCCCTCCCAAGTTACACATTTTAACCCTTTGTTGTATTGCAGGAGGCGCATGAACGTCATCAAGGTCAAAGTGAGTCATTTTTCAATTTCCGTTTGATATCAGAAAAAGCATTTAACCAGTAACAATCTTTTTTCTTTGCAGTGTATCAGTGCGACATCTGTCAAATGCAGTTCAGTCAAAAGGCCAACATGCACCGACACAGGATGAGGCACACTGGAGTTAAGCCATACAAGTGTCGATTCTGTCAAAAGAATTTCTTCCGCAAAGACCAGGTTAGCAGGGCTGTGTGCCAATAACGGACATTTGTTTTGTCCCGACAACAATATCTTATTGAAGTTGGCGACTTTAGATGCAAGAGCACTCCATGACACACATCAAAACTGGCGAAGACTTTGACTGTCCTGTGGCTCAGTGTCCTAGGCAATTTCATCAACACTCTTCTCTGCGACAACATCTGGACGATGAGCACATCATTTCTGCTGCTCAACAGGTTTAAATTATCAAACTGAAATTTTTTGGACCTGGACTCTTGGATGTCTGTATAATGGACAAAAGCCTTGAAACGATTTATTTTTCGATTTTATTTTTAATAGCTTTCTAATAGTGGAAATTTTCCATATTCCATTTCATTTTTGAAAAAACGGAACCAAAAAATGGGACCCGACTTTTCACTTAATTTGAAATATTTTCGAAATCTGTCAGAAACCAGAAATGGAAACCAGGGATGGAAAAAGGAAATTGTGCGTTTTCACTTTTTCAATCGTTGCACCAAGCAAGGGTTTTCAGTGCCAGATCAACCCATGGCCATTGCACTAATCATTTTGACTATTTTGTTTTACAAAAAATCTGAAAAAAACAAATAGAGACTTTATCAAATTTATTTATTTATTGCTCCAGGCTTCCTGCAAAAGGTGTGCACTGCTGTTCTCCAACTCTCGTCGTCTTTTGCTGCACTACCAGACCAAGCATGACGACTTAGCTGGAGTTGAGGTAAACAAACACACACAATTTTCCCATAATTATAATCCTGTATTACCTAAACCTACAAACAACTTCAAAAAATTTTCAGTCATCTCCTCAGAAACGTCCCTCCAGCCATGAGTCACTGATGTCGACTGAAGTGGCGTCTCCACTCTCGCCTGAACAGCTGGACATGGTCAGCACTGCTCTCAAGTTCATCTCTAATGGCTCAGAAGGTGATAGTACTCCAATGGAAGAGTCCAAACTAGTTGCTCCACTGGCCAAGAGAAGAAGGGTAGCCAGTGCGGTCAAGAAGGCAAAACCGAGCAACAGCTGCAGCCCTCCACTGGGTTACAGCATGGACAGTCTGTTGAAAGCAGAGTCACCTAAGCCAAGTATTTTTCCCAAAATGGCTGAGGATTTGTCCAAAGAAGTGAGTGTGAAGATTGTGGGACCATGCTCAGTGATTAGATCCAGTGAAGGTCATTTTGGAGGGGAACCATCTGGATCATTGGGATCTGCCTTTTCAGCAATGCCCTTTGCTCAAAGCTTTTTGCCAAGGTCCAAAAGTCCAGATTGCAGAGGATTGGTTGGTTTTTGACTTTAAAAAATCGGATCCGAAAAGGGCAATAAATATGTTAACGAAATCTAACGAAATGCGTACTTTTGGGTCCATTCTAAAATATAATCTTGGATCGATAATCTACCAGGTTGTCGCAAAGTTTCGCACGAAATGCAAGGTCCAAAATGAATTTCGACAGAGTGAAATGGGTTTCGAAAAAGGCAAAAAGAGCAAAAGGAAATGGGTAATACCTAATTCTGTCCCCTAATTCGCTGGAAAATGCCCCCTAATTTGAAATTGAAAATTTTTCTTAATTTATGCGTTTTTCAATTGTTTTTAAACTATCGTGTAGTCCAAGATCTAAGCTTTCTATTGAGCTGTCAAACTCTGCTGAATGATTTGAAAAATGTGGAAATTTAGGGGTTTGGAAAAAGAAGAGAAAAATAAAAGTTACTTCATTCAAACACCTAAATCTTTACATTTCTGAAATTATTCAACAGAGTTTGATAGTTCGTTAAAGAACTTAGATCCTTGGCTACACTATGATGAAAAAAATTCAAAAATACAAGTAAAATTAAGAAAAACATTCAATTCCAAATTAGGGGCATTTTTTAGTAATTAGGGGCAAAATTAAATACCACCCAAAGGAAATCCAATAAATTGCATTTTTGAAAGACATCAGAAAGATTTGATTGCTTTGATTTGAAAGCTGGTGGAATACGGCTACTAGACAATCTCTATACAGTATTTGGGACGGGGAACGTCTGTCGCCAATTTGAGTACATGTTTGGTCACAAAGGAAAACTTTTTTTTTAGTCTAATATTTTTATTTGCATGTTTATACTCATTCGAAAGCTCTTTTAATGGCGGAGGACCTTTCGCAATTAGATTTGAAGATTGTTGTGAAAAAAAGTGAGATTTTGCCCCTTGAAAGTGAAAAGTGGATTTATATTTCAAATTCAAAATACGATATAGGCGCCGATAGGCATATTTTTTAATGAAATTCTGGAGAAGACAACCGAATTTCATCAAAAATATAAGAAATTGTCTGGCAGCCGTGGAATATCTGTCCGAGTTCATGTTCCGGGTGTGGCTTCATTCTTTTATTAGGATCGCAAATATTTTTTATTTTTGAAATTTTACGTCAAAACTTTCTTTTGCTTCAGGATGGACATAACCACTGAATAAAATGGTATTTTTAGTTGAAAAATGGAAGAAATGTCCTTTTTTACCTCAATGTTCTTTTTTTAAAGTTTATGGCATCTACACTTCGTCAATTTATAATTTCCAGGTATTCAATAGCTACAACTCTTACGATCTCTTGGCCAAACTGGCTTCTTCTCAAAACGATTTCAACGTAGGCAACCACTTTACATTATCTCAATCAATAGGCAATCAAAAATTTTTGTTCATTTCAGACCTCCAAAGTCCACCGGCACTCCATGCCCTCCATGCAGCTGTGGACCAATGCAGCCAACAGTTTGTCGAGTGCCACCACCTCAAACTCTCTTTCCTCTTCAACCACCTCCACCTCCTCCACTTCAGAAGTCAGGATTCAGGAGGAGCATGACCACTCGTCCACTCACTCCCCTTCAGCCTCTTCCTCCTCCATCAGTTCGGCCAACGAGCCTCAGCCCAGCTGCTCCAATTCAACTACAGATGAGCTGCCGATCGACTATTGCACAGCCAGAACCATCTCCACCACTTCGACCACAAGTACCAGTAGTTTGATGTGTATGGCAGTATGCAGTCCAGGTGAACTAAAAGAGCCTCTGGAGTGCCTGCCTTGTGGCATTGTGTTTATGGACCAGACTTTGCACCTCATTCACAAAGGGCTGCATTCAGAGTCGGATGTGTGGCGGTGCAACCTGTGTGGACACACTTGCGCTGACAAATACACTTTCACAACCCATTTGATCAGCTCTGACCATAGCTAAGGCATTCAACTTTTTTGTTCTAATTTGTTTATTTTCGAATTTTAGCGTAAAAGTTAGTGGAAAATTTGGACGGTTATAGAAATTTTTTGTGGCCTAAAATTATTTTTTTGTTGATCAAAACAAACATCCAAGATTATCTTAAAGATTAAATTGAAAA
Source organism: Ditylenchus weischeri (assembly GCA_029231635.1). Classification (NCBI taxonomy): domain Eukaryota; kingdom Metazoa; phylum Nematoda; class Chromadorea; order Rhabditida; family Anguinidae; genus Ditylenchus; species Ditylenchus weischeri. Next base: position 58,968 of record JAMRYI010000361.1, read on the forward strand.
GTGCTGAAATTCCCACCTCTAATTTCTAGAAGATGGAACTCAGTAAGTTATAACCTCTAATAATACGTCCACTCCCTCATTCAAAAACATTTTTTAGCATTGCGTTTTCGGCCCATCTTTAAAAGACACACAATTTCTAGCTTATCTCTTTGGCTACAAATTCAGCTGCTACTTGCCTAAAAGAAATCTTCAAAAAGTGGCTCAAAAACACAACGCCGAGAACACGATTTTGAATGGAGGGTAGTGTGGAGGGTGCGGTTACCAATGGCTGAAAAAAGAGCAAAAGAGAAGATAACTAAGACCGGGAGGGGGTGGGTTGGTTTTATTCTAATATAGAGAATACAGCAGAGATCCGTCTTCCGATCTCGGGAACTTTTTTCTTCTGTTTTCCAAAAAACAGGTGCGAATTTCGGAAGAAAATAATGGAGCTACTACGGTTTAAGGTGCGCAATAGCGATATTTTTGTTCAATTTTTTTGATTACCGTATTTTCTCTAACTATGCGGCCGTCTCTAATTCAGCGGTCCCCTCACTTTGAGGGTCTGTATCTCAGAGCAGAGTCAATATTTTGCAAATCTGTTTTTTTTGAATTTTCTAAACTCCCACGATCTCTATATATTTTGGATTTTCACCGGCCGCATAATTAGATAAAATACGGTATTCAAAAACATGTTTCTAGCTAGGAATTTAACGAGGAATTTAAAAAAGCGTTTTCAGAGGCTTTAAGTCTATTAAAATCAGCTAAATAGACCTCTTTAATACTAAATACTATGATTGTGAACACAAATTTCTTATTGCGACATTAAATGAAATATAAAAATCTGACACGGTTATTGATTACTGTTTACGGGTCTGAACCAGTGTTTTCAAAACTCAAACCTCAGGTTTTGCCTCAAGTTTTCTAAAATTGTCTGTAACTCTGTTTTCAGCATTCCTTTTTTAAATTTCCTTTTTTGGTTTGTTTTCGCCATGAAAATTTGAGTTTAGGAAATAGAGAAAAAAATTCAGACCCGTTTTCCCTATAAAAAATTGAGAAAAAATCGATTGAAGCTGTAACTTTTTGCTAAACTCAAATATTTAAGTTTAGCAAAAAAAAAACTTTCAATCGATTTGTTCCAATTTTTTATAAGGAAAATGGGTCTGAATTTTTTTCTTCATCCCCTAAACTCAAATTTTCATGGCGAACAATACAAAAAAGAAATTTAAAAAATGAATGCTGAAAACAGAGTTACAGACAATTTTAGAAAACTTGAGGCAAAACTTGAGGTCGAGTTTTGAAAACACTGGTCGGAACTATAAAACACAGCCACATAAGACTAGAATAGTTGCGACCTATATACCTTTATAACAGGGTTCCGATTCAAAAATTTCAGAAATCAGACAAATTGTGCAAAAAATCAGATTTTGGCACTAAAAATCAGATTTTGTGGAATCGCATTATATAAGAAGGAAAATCAAGCATTTTTATTGAAAACATATTCAACCGCACAAAGAATGACAAACAAATATTAACAATCGTACTCGAGCTTTGCATGCGGAGGCATCTTTCTGAAAAACGAAATGCAATTGCTACGCAAACACTCTTGTGTAAAGATAAAAAGCAGCGATGCAGGCAAAAATTTGAACAAACAATTTTGGTGGGAATTTAAAAATTTGCTTTATTTTTATTTTACCTTGTCTCTTTTTCAAAAATCAGACAAATCAAACCTCTTCATTGGAAATCAAACCTTTTCTGATTAATCAAACTTTTCAAAAAACGTAAGATTTGGCCTCCGAAAGTCAAACCTTTTCTGATTAATCAAAAATGTTTTCAAAAAAATTTAAATAAAATTGAACAAAATTGTCGCTGCTGCGCACTTTTTTTAACCGTAGCAGCTGTAAAATAATTAAGTCGAAAAATTTTTTTGAATTTCTTCCGATTTCCAGCTTCCGGTGTTGAGTTTTCATACTTCCGGTTCCGACATTTTTACTCTTCCGTCCCATCTCTGGAATACGGTATTGCTCATGATGTTCAGATGTGATAAAAGCACATATGTAGTTCTTTTGTTTCCGAGCAGGATCTCTGTTTGAACTTTTTGTATATTAATTTCCTTCTTTGTGTTTTGCAAATCCAAGAAGCTATATTCTAGCACTACATATCATATGTTAAAGGTATCCACTCAAAAAACAATAGCCTGAGCGAGTTTCTGGCACATACTTGCACTCGTTTTCTTAACGTTGTGAGCATTTCGTAGGTTCTAGGAGTAATTTAGCAATAGAAAAGCGATTTTCAATGTGGAGACGACACTTTTTGAAACATCTTGGATAGAAATTAAATATTTTACACCAAAACTGCCATTTCACCTCCAAGGTCTGACCCTTAGTAGGATTTGAGCATTTTTCGTAAAAAAAATTCTGACCAAAATTTGACCTTTTGCCTTGGGGAACCAACGTAAACCACCTTATATTAGTGTATTCGACCGCGTTTTGGTCACTTGAGCTGGGCAAAAATAGACTCCATATGCATTTTATGATCAAGAGTACTTCTCGGAATCATGACTAAGGTAAGTGAGTGCGCGCATCTCTAACTCTCAAGCCCCCTGCGCCCCCGAAGGTGGCGCAGGGGGCTTGAGTCGATGTCGTTCGATGTCGATTAATGTTAGGTTGACTAATTGCCTTGGTCCCCCAAGGTAAAATATCTCAAGGTATCCTACCACGTTTTCATCACTGGAGCTGGGCAAAAAAGGTCTTAAATGCATGTATGATCAAGAGTTCGCTCGGAATCATGTCTAAGGGCTTGGAGTTGAGATGCGCACACCCACATACCTTAGACACAAATCACTCGATAGTGACTCTGGATGCATGAGAAAACATGCATACCAGAGTTTATTTATGCGGTAGGCCCCAGTATTCAAAACCATTTTCAACATCTTTATTATCTATTTTTTGTTTTTCTATTTTTGTGAAAAATGTGACAATAAAGATTCAAGAATCATAATATTGGATGATTGGATACGGTCACCCTGAAATGAGATACGCTTACATGTGTAGAATCGTTCTACCAAAAAAATTTGGTATAAAATAAATTAAGGTCAGTTTAAAATTTCTGGACGGTGATGTTAAAATAGGACGGTGGAGGACGGCGCGGTCACTATGTTTGTGAATGTCTAATTTTTAACTATTCCATTGAAATAGACTTCTGAAAAACTATTGACTTTGTAAACTTTCTATAGCTTGTTTTGCTCAGATTGTTTTAGTTTTTGTATCATATTTATTTCAAATATTTGTATTTAGTTTTGCCTGTATGCTTTTAATGTTAAACATCAATAAAAATGTTTTTTAACACACTAAGGATGGTTCAAGACAAGTGTATCTTCTGATGCAGAATTTCAAGCTGAACAACTCTGCAAAAACGGATTTTCTGTTTCTAATATCTAAATTTCGAAAAACACCTTTTTACAATTATACAGTCAAACCTGGGTTATCCGACACCCAAAGGGACCGCCCTTATGGTGTCGGATAAACGAGGTGTCGGTTAAACGAGGTGTCGGATGACTGGGGTGTAGGTTTACCAGGCCAACCAAATCGGGCTCATGGTGTCGGATAAAAGAGGGTGTCGGTTAACTGGGGTGTCGGATAACCCAGGTTTGACTGTACTCCTAATAAACGTGCGGTCACTTCAAAAAACTAGTAAACCCATTTTATGAAGTTATTTTTTTAAATTTTTTTTAAACCGCCATTTTTCATATAAGATCTTAACTTATTTATTGCAATAATCTTAAAAATACAAAATAGCATAACATAAGAAGATATTTTTCTCAAAAAGCACCAAATTTATTAAAAATCGATTTTCTGTGCAACGAAACCTATGTCATGCATAAAATTATGCACCAAATTGTGGCTAAAACTCAGTGCTTCAAAACGGTATAATATTTTTATACAGTGCATATATAAAATATGTAAATAGAAGAATTTTTATTAAAGTAGAAAAAGCTTCCACTCCAGACAATAAAGATTCAAGAATCATAATACTGGATAATTCAAATGTTTACTTTCTCGATTGAAATTTGAAAAATAACAGTCAACTTTGAAAAGTAAAAGCAGCTTTTAATCAAATCGGATACCCTCAACACGAATCCGGTGTCAGAATTCTAAATTTGAGATTTTTTTCCAGTAGCAATACCCTTTGTTGAATTCTTCCACTTTAATAAAAATGCGGAACGACCCGTCAGCATCACAGTCATTCGAAGCTTGTCATGACCTGTCGTTAGCACCGAGACCTAGAAAATCCATTGAACACAAAAACATCATCACTGAAACATCCACCAACCTCCTTTGTTCCCTTCTCATCGATGCACTTTCCACCTGATGGATACAACCAGACTGCCGTTTCGTCGCAAGCGTAGATGTAATCATATCTAGAAGACAGTAGAAACAATTAATCACTGACATCAAGCAAATCTCTCACTTCGTTTTCTCCCGTAGCTGGCTGACGAACATGATAAAATTGACCAATACTTGTTCATACTCCACCGGCGACTTTTGACAAACCGTAGTAGGGAGGCGCGCACGGAAATTATGCCGATCCATGAACTTTTGAAGCCATCGTAAACTCGCCTTCAAGATAGTTAGAGGTAAGCATGCAAATCAGTATAATAACCAACCTTGGATTCCTTCTCCTCGTCGTCATCCCTCACAAACATCTTGAATGCCTGCTGCTTCAGAATCCTTCTCGAGACCTTCTTCTTTGCAGCTCTTTGCTCTCGCACCCAGCTGGCCAATTGACGTCGAGTTCTGCAAATATGAGGTGTTGCCCGCTTTCTATTCGTTTGATTTGCAATATAGCAGAATATCTAGCGTAAAATGCTGAACCAGTGCAAAGACTCACAAGACAACAAGCAAATATCACAAATGCAGCCAAAACAATTTCACCTTGTCCACCAAAAACCCAGGGTTTTCTGAAAATTCAGGTGGTTGTGTTGGTTTAGAATTTTCTCAAAATTTTATAGGCAATTTTAGAAATTCAATATCACGTGATAGAGCGCAAAAATAAATACAAGCTTTAGATTACGACTGTGTTTTTTCCTTTTGAGAGGATTCAAGTAGCTGGCAGCCTGGTATGGATGCGCATATCTTTGCTTGATTTTATTGGTTCAAATCAATATTTAGTATTAGTGTAAGTTTTATACCAATTCTTTCGAATCTTTCTAGGCACTGTCTGAATGGACAATAATTGTGTTGATTTTGAAACCAATAAATTCAAACCCGATATGTCCATTCATGACTAGGCTGCTAGCCTACTTCTTAAATCTCTCTCAAAAAAGAAAACAGTCTCACTTGGATCTAAAACTGCATCTGATGCAGTTTGTGACATTACGGGTATTTTCATTTTGGTAAATTTATTCCTTGTATTTATCAAGAACAGTTTCACTATAGTGTGTTTGAGTGACATCACCAAAAATAAGATCCCTAGCTGGTTTTGACAAGTTGTTTAATTCATGTGTCAAAAAAAAGTGCCAGACTCATCTAGGGTCAGACATTTTGACATTCCGCACCAATCAGGAAGAGGACAGTAAAAATATTTATTATTGAAAATTTGAGGCAATTGTGAACAAGGCAATTTTCGGCCTATTTTAACATCTTTCTTCAGCCAGATGATGTTTTCAACGCCGATGACAAAAAACTCTTTAAATTCCCAAACAATTGACTCTGCCTTCAAGATTGGTTAATTTTAATTTTTGAATTCTTGTTTACTTTTTACAGGCGAGGATGATTACGGAAAAAAGGAGAGAAATGTGCTGGTCGGATCCAACATGTCTGGGACTGAGAAGCTGCCGCTGCTGGTGATCGGGAAATCCGCCAAGCCGAGATGCTTCAAAACAACGAGCCTCCAGTGCAGTACAAAGCGAACAAGAAGGCTTGGATGACCGGTAAATTATTTTATTTTTATTGTACGAATTGCTTTAAATTGTTTAAATTTGTTTTAGCGGACATCTTCGAATCATGGCTGAAGGAATGGGACCGAATGCTAAAGCGCCAAAATCGGAAAGTCTTGCTCTTCCTCGACAACTTCAGCGGCCACACAAAGATCAAGCTCGAGAATATCACATTGAAATTCTTTCCTCCGAACACCACAGCAGAGTCTCAGGTTTGCCTTCAATATTTGTTGATGGGCTTTTTCCAAAACATTATTTTCTTTCAGCCCTGCGACCAAGGAATTATTGAGAACATGAAAGTCCACTACAGGCGCTTCCTTCTGCGTGAAAGAATCTCAGCCATCGACGACGAGCGCCAATACAAGATCAATCTCCTCCAATCTCTCCAATTTCTCCGCCGATCCTGGGATGCCGTCAAGCCAGAGACATTGAGCCGCTGTTTCCGAAAGGCCGGGTTTGTGATCACTGAAGAGGTTGGATTTCTTGTTGATTGTTGATAATTGATAATTGATAATTGTTTTATTTCAGGCCGAAGAAGACGATGAAGACGATGGCGAGAACATCTTGGCCGATATGGACCGTCTCTGGGCTGAACTCCAAGCAAACAATGAAGTGGAAGGCAACCTCGCAGAATACTTGGCTGTGGATGAACTTCTCGAAACTGGTGGAGCGCTCACATTGGCCGAAATAGCTGAGGATGTCGCAAGCAAGGAAGTTCAAGCAGCCGAAGTGGATAGCGACTCCGAAGTGGTGGAAATTGATGAAGAAGAGCCGCCAGTCACTGCCCGGGAGCTGAGTCAAGCAAAGAGAATCCTCCAGCGCTATGCCGACACCATCATCTAATTCAGCCACTCTCAAACTGTTTGATCAAATGGACGACGCTCTGGCCGAAGAACGCTTCAAGAACATGAAACAGAAAAGGATTCAAGATTATTTTTTTCTTTGTTTGAAATCGTTTATGTTAACCTTGTTTGATGTTATTTGAATAAAACTCTCTAGATAATGTCCATGTAACATGTTAACATTCTATATAACGTTATATAACAAATCTATAAAACGTTAAAGGTAAAGTGACCCTCCATATAACGTACTCTCTATATAACGTACGCTTCTATATAACGTACCCCTAGGGTCGGTCCCGAGGGGGTACGTTATATAGAGAGTCGACTGTACTACTATTTTTCATTGTGAAATTTTTCATAAACCAGTTCAATACTACATGAAACAAAAAAATCGCATCTTTAGCGTAAATAGACTTTATGAAACAGGTTCTTCACAAAAATACTGGCATACACGAAAAATAATTTAATTTTACAACAAGAATAACAAACTAAAACATATTTCTATGTTTATTTCAGCTCGATGTTCCGCTATTCTACCATATTGTTTAAACCATTTAGAATTTGATTCCGTTCAATATTAGACAGCCTAAATTTGCTGTTTTAAAATTTTAAGTAGCGGTTCTTTAAATGATTACTCCAAAATAGAAATCACAAATTCTCCAGCATCAAATGCTTGCTGGCTACGTGTCAATTGGGCAGTGACGAGAAATGGATGATCTAGAAGCTCTTTGTACTTTGGGCGATTTCTAAATTTTTTTTCTTTTTAATGGTTTTTGCTAGCTGAAGTTTTTTTTAATATATTTGCTTTTTCATATTTTGTGTGTTCATTTTATTCAAATTGTCATTGTATATAAAGCAAATGACGACTTACCGAAAGTTTTTTGTGAGACTAAATATTAATTGTCAAAAGCCTTTTTAGCTCTAAAAACAACAAACCATAGAGCAATAAAGTCGTGGAATTGATCAGAGAATCTAAAAATTTTTTTAATTAAGCGCATTCATTGTTTAATTTTCGCATGATGTAACCTAAATCAAGATTTTGGCCTTATACGAGAAATGGTTTCTTTTTTTGCCTCGGTCCTCTCTATTACTTTTTGGCGTTATTTTATTAACATGAAATAAACCTAAAATATATGCTGTTTATTGATTCAGTTGTCTGTTACCGAAAACAGTCACAATAAAGACTGGATCTGCAAAAAATAACAGGAAGAAATAACGATGGTTACCCAGGCAAAAATGACACCACTTCTCGTATAGGGCCAAGATTTTTCCCCAGCTCACATAGTTGTAGATACCGTATTTTCTCTAATTTCCTGTTTTCGATCGATCTCTAGGGGTAGTTGCTTATTAGAGTCATTTTGAGATTTCGGGGTGTTCAACGAAAATCCGAAACGTGGGATTTGTAGAGCTTGTGTAAGTTAACACGGGAACGGGATACTGTGGCAACGAGATATTCCGGTAGTGCCAATGTCCCAGATCATCATTTGATAAAGGCCTTGGGTGGGGCGTTGTTGATGTTAGCGCTCCTAAGCGCTCTTTTTCGAAGGTAAAATATTTTATTTTGACGTAAAATTTTTTTTGCACTAGCAATAAGAGAAAATGAGGTATGCACAGGGTGTAACAAGAATTGTGGAACTTTTGTTTTGGCCATAACTTTTTTCATAAGCCTTTTTTCAAAATTCTGTAAACGCGAAACGACTCAGAATCGAAAAGCAATTTTTATGGTGCATTAAACTCGAAAAAAAATTTTTGACCAAATTTCGAAAAATTTGCCTTGGTCTCCCCTATGGTGCAAAAACGGCAAAAATCGAAAATTTTAGTTTTGCTCCATTTTAAGTTCGGAAATTCTATTGAAACCAACGTGCAATGCCTTTATTCAACGACTCTAACAGAAGAACATAACAACATATCATCGCAATTCAACACTTCCTCCCTCACGTTCAAGACAAAGTTCCAGTCTGCGCACATAAGAGTTGATTGCCCGATTCACCATTTCCCCTGGAAGTTCACGAAATTCCTGCTCGATTCTAGCACGCAATTCATTCAAGTCGGCAGGTTGAGTTCGATATATCCGGCTTTTCAGATATCCCCACAAGAAGAAGTCACAAGGAGTCAGATCCGGAGAGTATGGAGGCCATCGAAAAGGAGCAGGCTTTTGTTGTAATCCGCGGCCTATCCAACGCAAAGGGAAGTGCTCATCTAGCCAGTCGCGGACGGTGATGTTGAAATCCGGTGGGGCTCCATCTTGCATGAAAACGAGATTTTGCACGCCTACAAGAAAACATTCAGCGTAGCTTAAGAAACGACCGAAAAGAGCTGCAAACCTCAATTCTGAGTCGTTTGGCGTTTACAGAATTTTCAAAAAGGGCTTATAAAAAAGTTATGGCCAAAACAAAAGTTCCACAATTCTTGTTAAACCCTGTATAAATGTATACCCAAGACTGCGGTCGACAGAAGGTGGTGGTTCTATAAAAAAGTGATTGTCAACATTACTTTTTATATTATTTTTGTACCCTGTACTACTTGTTTGAGCTGTTCAAATGGAGTCTTCCATTTTCCGTAGGGATGTTTGCCTTAACTTTTTCGTCAAGCATAAAATATATAAACGAAATAATTACCTGATGCTAACTCTACCTTAACAAAATTAAATAGGAATAAGTTTAAAAATATTATTACAAATTGAATTAACAAACCAGTGTTATGCCCATGCTCCAAACATCTTAAACACCACTGCCATTAGATTTTACTTGTAAGAAAAAGCATGCTTACCAGCTTGAACTCCGTAAGCATCTTTAGAATCACCTTCGATGCGCTCAGGAGGCATGTAAGGTTTGCATCCAGCATTTACTAAAAGCGCAAGAATAAATCTAGCTAAATTATATAAGCCAGACATGCGCACTGATCGATAGATAAGTGGGAAAACACGGATTCTTGGCACCGAAATTTTTAAAATTAATTTATTTTCCTTACATGGTTATTAAAAAAGTCGGGGGACAGAAAAAAATTCGAAAAATGCTGTTTAAAGCTGTTTTAGAATCATTATGGCACATAACCTTCAAAAAATCTACCTGTTTTTGCAACAGAATTAGTAAGGTGACCAGAGATACCGAAATCACAAATCTTAACATCTCCTTGCTAAAAAGTATTGATTTAAAAAAAAATTAGTTTTGAATAAAAAAATCTCATTACCCTGTTCAACAAAATATTAGAGGGCTTAACATCTCTGTGGATAAGGTTCATTTCTTCTTTCATGAAATTTAATCCTTCAACTACCTGAAATATATGTCCCTTTTCTCTATTGAATAAGCTTTTTGACGCTACTCGGTTTTACAACCATCCCATCCCCATAAATCGGACTTACTCGGTTTTACAACACGAAGGTGGCGCAGGGGGCTTGAGTCGATGTCGTTCGATGTCGATTTTTGTCAGGTTGACTAATTGCCTTGGTCCCCCAAGGTAAAATATCTTATGTTAAGGTATCCTACCACGTTTTCATCACTGGAGCTGGGCAAAAAAAGTCTTAAATGCATGTATGATCAAGAGTTTCGCTCGGAATCATGTCTAAGGGCTTGGAGTTGAGATGCGCACACCCACATACCTTAGACACAAATCACTCGATAGTGACTCTGGATGCATGAAAAACATGCATACCAGAGTTTATTTATGCGGTAGGCCCTAGTATTCAAAACCATGTTCAACATCTTTTACAAGTTTTTGGCGCTAAAAGTGGCCCCTGTATTATCCCCTCCCCCTCCCAATACAGCCCATAATCCCTTTTAAATTGCTTTTCTGGTCCTATTATGGCAAAATTATTGTATAAAAATGGTTTTTAGGCATTCCTAAAAAAGTCGATTTGGGAGGGGGGGATGTAAAACCGAGTAGCGTCAGCTTTTTTATTTAACTTACAGACAAAGCAACTTTGGCAATAAATGGCTCAGGTATTGTTCTTTCCATGTCTACACACATGCGGTAGAATTTGTCGAGAGATATGTCCATAACCTCCATGCAAATCCACACATCCCCTTCCCTGAACATTGCACCGTAGAAGCGGACCATCTGCAAACGTTTTAGAGTTTTAAAAAACACATTAAAAATATTTTTTCTGTTATACTTACAATGGACCCTCCCGGGGTGTCATTTTGAGGAGTCTATTACAGGAATTTTTTTATTGCAAATTCTTGTAGAGCATCCGGGACTTCCTACCAAAATCAAGCCCTAGAGGCGATAACACAAAAAGTGGTGCCACACTCAAATAAAAGTTATAAAGTACCCGTGAATCGGATGCATGAACACTGGATGCATGAAATATGTATATATATATATAATAGATTTCTATATGCGGTAGGCCTCAGTTAACAAAACTACAGTTAATAAAGTGTATTTTTGGGGAATTTAGGTGCCTTTTTATGTCGGTTTATCTTGGTCTTCCAAGGCAAAAAGTCAAATTTTGGTAAAATATGTTTTTTTAATATCTTTAATGAGTAACGCTTTCCAAGCCTAGAAACAAATCTTCATTGACAAAAAAAATAAACATGTTTTTTTTGAAAAGATGTACAGGGTGGCCCAATTGTCACTTGAATGTTTAATTTTGCCATAACTTTTTAAATTTACGCGATAAGAGAGAGAGCTGATATGGTGGGAAAGCGATTGACACCTTTTTTTTTAAACTCAATTTGTAAAACCTTTGAATTCAACAAAGAACGCGATGCCACAAATAAGAACAACATAATCGCTATATTATTACGCTTACGTATTACGTTCACTTTAAACACTCAATTAGCTTTTGTAGTCATCCATCACCCTGTTGATTATCTCCTGCGGCAGTTCATTAAAAGCACTTCGATCTTACGGCGCAGCTCAGCAAGGTTTGCAATTGGAGTCCTGTAGACGATGCTTTTTTCACCCAACCCCAGCAAAAGAAGTCACATGGCGTTAAATCAGGAAAGTAGGCAAGCCAGGTCTCAGAAACAAGCGTCAAAAGCAAATTTGGTGTTAATCGCTTTCCCATAATCTCAGCTATCTTTAAAAAAGATCTCGTCAATATCTTGTAAATTTAGAAAGATATGGCAAAATTAAACATTCCAGTGAAAATTTGGCCACCTTGTATGTTTTCGGCAGGAAATTGTGATCAGAATAAGAATAAACATTAAAAACAACCTGAGGACAGCATCCGCTTTTCATGCAGGCATCTAACTCTACAAACATTCTCTTCTGGCTTTCATCTTGAATAGACGAATGAATCCTCTTGACTGCAAATATCATTCCCGTTCTTATATGGCGCCTAAAAATTACTCAAATTTAAATTTTTTTCCATGGTATCCTTTTACATTTTTTATAATTCTTTAAATAATATAAATAATAAACGAAAAATACAAAAACTTGACGCTACTCGTTTTCAAACACACCTCCCCCGAAAAAAATCGGACCTACTCGGTTATAACTACCTTTTTTTGGCTGCTTTACCATGTTTTTCAACTCGGGCGGTGGCAAAAATAGACTCTATATGCATTTTATGATCAAGAGTACTTCTCGGAATCATGTCTAAGGTAAGTGAGTGCGCGCATCTCTAACTCTCAAGCCCCCTGCGCCCCCGAAGGTGGCGCAGGGGGCTTGAGTCGATGTCGTTTGATGTTAATTTTTTTAACTTCTTTTGTGACCAGAGATGGTTTTTTCTACAGTCGAAACTCCCATTAACATACACCCTTGGGACCGGGACTACCCGTATGTTAATGAGAGGTGTATGTTAATGGGGAGGGGGGGGGGTATGTTTATGAGAGAGCCAGATTCCATAATTTAGCTCAGCGTATGTTAATAGGAGAGTCCGTTCAATTCCAGCATAAAATATTTATTCAAACAAACGAAAATCTACAACAATTAAATCAAGGATTAGGCGCAAAATATTCAACAATTGTTCTCTGCTTCAGTTTCTTCATCCTTTCTTCGGACAGATAATCGTCCAGCTGATCAAATAGTTTGAGTGCGGCAGGATTTGTGACATGATCTGCATAGCTCCGGAGGATTCTCATAGCTTGACTGGCTTCTCGGGCAGTGGCTGGGGGCTCTTCTTCTTCGATTTCCACAATTTCGGAGTCGCTGGCCACCTCTGCCAATTCCACATCCTTGTTCACGACATCCTCTGCGATTTCGGCCAAAGTAAGAGCTCCACCGGTTTCTAGTTGTGCATCTACAGTCAAATATTCTGCCACAGTGCCTTCCACTTCGCTGTTTGCTTGCAGTACGGCCCAGAGATGGTCCATGTCGGCCAGAATGTTTTCCTCTTCGTCATCATCTACATGCTGTAAAAATACATTCAACAAAAATCAAGAAAGGACAAAAATGAAAATCCAACCTCTTCATTTATCACAAATCCAGATTTTCGGCTTCTGACACCGGGTTCGTGATCAGCGTACCAAATTTGCTTTTCAGGGCAAAAAAACATCTAAATTACAAAATATTGAGCTTTTTGAATGTTTCTTGTTTTGAGAGGAATTTGAAATATGTTAGTCAATTTTAAATTTGAAGAGTAGTTTTATAAGCAAATCGGGTACGCTGATCACAAATCCTGTGTCAGAATCTAAATTTTTCAATTTTTTTACTATTAAAATACCCTTTGTAAAAATTTTATTACTTTTTGCGTTAAATAAAAACGTTTTTATTTCGCTAGTTTTTAACTGAACTACACAAAAATGCCATACCATTCGAAAGCTCTGAATCTATTAAAAACTCAATTAGATCCGAGTATTAGATCTAATTTGTGTCTGTGTTTTTCTTATTTTTGAGAAGGAAATAAATAGCGACCATGTACGACCATGCTTCCAGCATATTTCTTTAAACCCCTCAAAAACAAGCATAACACATTTCGAGAAAATTACAAAAGTAAGGTGAAACCACCTTGATTTCTATGTTAAAAATCTTGGGGTTTTGGGTAGTTTTGTGGTCAAATTTTGTGGCTTAGGCTTTGTGGGACAAAAAATTGCTTGTTGTCTCGCGAGTCGTTGCACTAGTGCTGTTGCATTTTACCCTCTGATCATCTCGGTGTATTGTAGACCAAACTTTCTTTTAAATTTCGACGGGGAATATGCCAAACCAGCTGTCTTTCGAAAATCAATGTTGAACACAAAATCTGTTTTTCAAAAGTTGTTCAGCATGAAATTCTGTACAAAAATTGTCACAAACCGTCTTCGAGGTTTCAAAGTAATGATAATATTCTAAGATTGTCGGCAAAAAGTTGAAAAATTGCACAGACAATATATAATCATTAAAAAAGCCTCACAGTTAACTCAAATCAATTTGAATCTTTAACCAAATAAAATGATACTAACATTTTTTCGACAACTCCATAAGCTCCTCTACCCAATTCCGATATCTTTTCTAGCTCATTGGCTGAGACAACTGCTTCTGAACCGTTGTTTAGTCTAAACAACAGAAAAAACTATAAAAAAAGGAAAAATATAATCTAGCTTACTTCATTATGAATTTGTCATCCAAATCGACGGCTGGAGGCGGCGTAAGATCTGGCTAAAATATAGCCAATTTTTTTTAGAAAAAGCACGAAGCTTGCTAAAAAGTACCATTTTGATTCCACCTGGTTTAAACTTCAACTTTCCACCTGGTCTGGCCATTTTCCTAAATTTGTGATACTAAAACATTTTTTTGGCAATACCGTATTCTCTCTACTACAGCTTTGCTTTTGGAATAAAGCCCATGCCCATTGCTTTGAAAGCCTATATCTTGGAGCATATTAAATATTTTGCAGATCTTTTTTTGCGTTTTCTTAACTATCAAGATATTTACACATACAAATTTTTAGTTTTTGATTTTACATCAAAAAATCTCGACATCGATTCGATTTTTTTCTGGGTTATAAAGAGCCAAAAAAAATTTTGGGGCTATATTAGAGAAAATATGGTGTATCCCAAGTAGTATGGACACGTTTTGCAGCAATGTTAATTCTGATGGAGAATTGTGTGCCAAAATATGCTTTGCTTCTCCTTGTTATTTTTATTGAAAAGAAGTCGCTACTGGAATATACTCTTCCCAAAAAACACTCTGGCCTATCCCACTAACTGCAAATTTTGCACTTTGCACTTGTCACTTTGCAAATTTGCAGTTACTGAGATAGGCCCCTTGACTATACCCTCCTCAATAATTTATGCTTAGGCCCATAGGTCTCAGGCTTAGGCGGAGGGCCTGGCCGTTACTAAAATCAGCTTTTTTTAAATTTTCAAAAATGGTGGTTTTAGGTACCCTCTAAATTTATTGGGGAGGGTATATTCCAGGTTTTTGGGGGCGGTGGTGATGGTGAAGTATATTCCAGTAGCGTCGAAAAATGCCTTAGTCCTCTTTAGGGTTGTAGAGTCGAGTTTAACTCGAAAAAACTGGAAAACTCGAAAATTTTCGAGTTTCGAGTTCTCATTTTGACTTGAACTCGACTCGAAAAATTTATCGAGTTTGGAGTGCTTTAAAAAATTTTGAGTTAGAACTGGTTTCACATTTCTCGCACTTATCTGTCAATTTTTTTCGTTCTTGAGTTGAAAGGTGTCGTTTAAGGCCAGCTTTTATCATTCTAACTTTCTAACGTCTCGTATAGGGAAGCAAATGGTGGCTAGTTTGGCGCTAGTGAAGAATAGGATTCCAAAAATCAGCTTGGTCTTCATACCTTAGACACAAATCACTCGATAGTGACTCTGGATGCGTGAAAAAGCATGCATACCAGAGGGTACTAATTCGGTTTAGCCCCACACCCCCATTTTTTTCTTTCGTGTCTCAAGTTTGCACAACTTTTTTAAACAACGTATTTTTTTATCATTTTCCATTTTAAGTCGTGTTTTAGTCGTGTTCTTGCTTTTTTGTGTGCTCCAAGATTTTGTTTTCATCGTTCCGTCTCATTTACTTTATTCATCTTTTTTTGTTGCAGGCATGGAAGAACTCCGTGATCCAAGCTCTACGACAAACTGCTCAATTGGTCCGATGATGAATTCATGCAATAGCTTCAACATCTCAAGCTTCTCCATTCTTCTCGCACGTGTGAATGTGGCTCCAAAATGAATCTTCGAAGCAAAGGAATCGGCAAAACTTTTCCAATGTGGCGATGCTCAACAAGAAAGTATAGCAAAGAGAAGGGATTTCTCGTCGGAACATTCTTTGAAGGAACTCATCTCGCGCTCAAAGAGGTATTTTTGCTTTCTTCAACTTATTTTTCTTGGCTCTATAGTTAGACTTGTATCTATGTGAATAAATGAAAGATGTTTGTCGCATCAAAGAAAAATAAAAATCAAAAATGGGGTAATAAATAAACCGTCAGTCTAAGGGTCAAAACCACAAATTCACAACTCTAAGCTTATTAAAAATTGGAAAAGGTGAAAGCAGCACTAAAAAGCTATATTTGCCTATGCAAATGTCACTTTTGGATCATTTCGCAGAAAATACACTTTTAAATCAACCATCCATTTTGTGTTTTAAAGCATTTCTTTGTGGGACAAACCCTATTTTAAAATTATTATCATACTACTTTATGATTTCTGGGCTCTCTTGTTTCCATATCTAGTTTTTCGTGCTATAATTATGATGACGCTGAGTTAGTTTAGACAATTACCACTATTGTCAAAATAAAATTATATTGTAAAATTCAATTCTAAATTTGCAATTGCTTAATTTATAGTAACAAATGGCTGAAGAAGAAGTGGCTTTAGCTCCGATAGGGGCTTTAGAGCCCGTCAATCCCAACGAAAATGCTAATGCAGTAGATTTGCTTTAATTTTTGGTTTTTCGCTTGAATAAAAGTACCCAAATTGTAGGTTAATCAATTTTGGCCTATGCTGAAGTCAATAGCTTCCAGAATCTTCATGTTCTACATCATTTCCTCAGTCATTCGTTACACTTTTAAGGGTAATCAAGAGGCCCCTACCACTAATGTGTCGCAGGGAGGAAAAGTGTACCCACCCTCTATGAATATGTTTAGACCTGGCGAAATTTTTGATATGGTAGTTTTAATTTAGACCTTATTGATTTTTAATATTGATTTTTTGTCATTATAGTATTTCTACCTCTCGCCTAAGGTTCAAATTTTTAAGATTTTGGAAATTTGAAATTTATTGATTTCTCGTTTTAGTCTGAAAAGTTTCGAGATTTTGAAAACCAGGAAGCATTTTTCTGGCACGAGCCAGACCTTATGTATGGAGATTGGAGTTCTGGAGAGGAAAAAGATGGATCAAGGTCCAAACATGTGAGCATGCCCACACCTCTGGTGCTGCAAAATAATGGTAGATTTTTTCTGCTAAAAAGACTTTAAAGGCATTAGTGTTTTAAAGACAGGAAATCTTCAAATTACTTTTAATAGCACAAATGCCATGATTTTTTGCTTTGGAGACCTAGATAAGTTAACCTTAAAGAGAAGGTGATATAACTGGTTTCAGTCTTAGACAAAGATTTAGGCTTAGTACCCCACATTTCAGGTTGAATTACCTTGGTCCCGAAAGGCAAAAAGTCAGATTTTGGTCAAAAAGTGTTGGAAATTTTCGGATCAAAAACGCCTTTTCCCTCAAATGGCATTAGGAGCCAAAAAACATTTTTTGGTCAAAATACATAAAACAAACTCCTGCAATATTTTTTAAATGAGACATTCGAATTTATTAAAAAGGACAAATAACCGTGAAAATACCTTGCAGGATCTCTGTATTTGCATGTTTTCGCTGTGAAATCTGGTAGGTCTCCTGTGCCTAGAGACCAAAATTATGGAGGACGAGAGGTAATTACTTGTTGCCGTCAATTATAATAAATATATTTGAGCTTTACAGGTGGTTTATGGAAGTGTAATGCTCAACAAAGTAAAGCTTTAGCAAATAAATATTAATTTTATTTTGATCTGTTCAGTTCAAAAAGAAGCATTATAAAAGAACCGCCAATCTATTGACGGGTAAAACTGGTCAGACTGAAGTGGAGCAGCAAAAAGCAGATGAAATCAAATTTGAAGTCCTTAATTTCTGGTTAGACATTATTTAATTTACTTTGGGGTACATGACAATATTTCGCGGACCATTGTTTTGCCGCGACAAAATTTCACCGCCGTTAATTATTTTTACCAATTTCATTGATTACATGCCAGACATTTTTCAAGTAAATCCAAAAGAAAGTTTTATTGACTCAAGTTTCGTAACAACAAATCAGAGAAGCAAATAACAACAAAGAATTAAACGTTCCTATTATTTTCCATACAGATCCAAAATTTCTTCATCGGATGATTCTGGCTCGCCTGCTGGAATGTAAGGACCTTGAGCCATTCTGAAGTTGGAAGCGATCGCACCGAGATATTCGAAAGGAACGATGTTCTGCCAATTGTTCAGAGACCAAAAAGGAACCGACGATTGCATAAAATGATTACATAAACTGATATCGCCGTAAAATCAGCCAGAAAAAAGGCGCTGATTAGAAAAAAACGACACTTGAAATATCGGCGAAATTTTGTCGCGGCGAAATAATTGTCGGCGAAATATTGTCCGGTACCATTACCTTGTAATGCCACAAGCCATATCTTTATTTATAAATTGTTGAGTTTTCTTTCTTGACATGGCGCTAGTAAACAATCCATGTCCAAAATATGCCTTGGTCCCACCTGCTGATTTTTTTAGATTATTTGTTGCAAGAAATAATATTTTTTAAGTTAATATTCTGAAAATAGTATTAGAAAAAACAACAGGGGGAGCAAGGCATATTTTGGACATGGAATGTTTACAGTACTTATGTACCTGGGGGCCCTTTTTAGTAAACTGTTAATAGTGTTTAAACGTCTCCTAAGTGATTTTTATACGCTAAAAACGATGTTTTCTAACGTTTCTCTTTCTAAAAAGTTAGGTTTTCAAAAAATTTTGGTTACTACAGGTTGACTAATTGCCTTGATCTCCCAAGGTAAAATATCTTATGTTAATGTATCTTACCCCGTTTTGATCACTGGAGCTGGGCAAAAAGAGTCTTAAATGCATGTATGATCAAGAGTTTTGATCGGAATCATGTCTAAGGTAAGTGAGAACGCGCATCTCTAACTCTCAAGCCCCCTGCGTCCCCTTCAGGGGCTTGGGGGCTTGGAGTTGAGATGCACACCCACATACCTTAGACACAAATCACTCGATAGTGACTCTGGATGCATGGAGGGCTTGGATGAGATGCGCACACCCACATACCTTAGACACAAATCACTCGATAGTGACTCTGGATGCATGATGCCAGAGTTTATTTATGCAGTAGGTCCAAGCTAACAAAACTATGTTCATATTCCGTCTTTTTTAGTCCCATTAAGGATATCCAGGTACTCTTTTTGGTTTAATTAACTTAGGGGCCAGGGTAGTTGGTTAACCTGTGATAACCAATTTTTTTTGAAAACCTTACTTTTTAGTAAACAAAACGTTAGAAAACATCGTTTTTATCTTTTTTTAGCGTATAAAAATTACTTAGGAGACGTTTAATTAACTAAAAAGGGCCCCAGGTACATAAATGCCTTGTTTAATAGCAACGTAAATTGGTATTTCCGTATTTCCTCTAATATAAGCCCCCCCCTGGAGGCCATCTCAAAATAAAAGAACTCCCTCTAATATAAGCCCCACCCTAGGGCTATCTCAAAAATATAAGACCCCTCTTTTTATAAAATCTCCCCATATAAAATTTTATCCGGGAAACAGCTATACAGGTTAAATCAAAAAGACTCTAACTGGTGACAAATAAGTTCGGAACGGAATTTTGTGCTGATTTTTAGTAACGAAATCTTTTTCGAAAAAATATTCCAAACATATGGTTTTGTAGCTCTTTCCATCCTCTTTCGAACGGTATATTCACTTTCTCTTTGTGTTGTATATTTTCTGTGAAAGTTGAAGATTCGAGGTAAGGCCAGGCAAAGAAGTCCATGACGTTGAGGTCCGGAGAATTGGGAGGCCATTCACCAGTTGGACGAGTCCAGTGGGGGTCCACTGTGATGGCGTCAGGAAAGTTCTCTGCGATCCATTGTTGAGTGTCACATGCTCGATGTGAAGGCGCCCCATCCTGCTGGAAGTACCACTCGTCTCCTAAGTTCTCCTCTGTCCATGGGAGAACCTGTGTTGTGTTGTCCTCTGTTGTTGCAGTGACTGGAAGGCCGCTTCTGACCCTTTCCTCATTGCTTGCGGTCTCCTCAAATCGCTCGATTGCTTTGCTGACAGTTGAATGTTGAGCAGCCGGGAAATCTCCATCACACCACGTCCTTCTTGGTGAAGCCGCACTATTCCTGCTCGTAAATCACTCATTTTCAATTCACAGAATAAACCAGTTGAAAATCAAATTCTTTTTGAGATTAAAATGAAAATAAATTATTTTCCACTCCCTTCCTTCTTTCTTCAGCTTTTACAGAAAATATACAACACAAAAGAAAAGTGAATATACCATTCGAAAGAAGATGGAAAGAGCTACAAAACCTTATGTTTGGAATGTTTTTTCGAAAAAGATTTCATTACTAAAAATCAGCACAAAATTCCGTTCCGAACTGTCAGAAATGACTAAAATAACTAACTTTTTCCACGAAATTTCATAAAAGAAACATTTCGTAGAACTTTCTGCTTAAAATTTTTAAAATTTTGGCTTTAATTCCTCCAGGGTAGATGGTCTTTTTATGGTATTTGAGGGTTATTTTTGGTAATTTATCACATTTAGGAATAGGTTCAGGCAAGGGTAGGCCAGCGTATGTTAGGACAGGCTCAAATATGTTTTTCGACATGTAAAAATGTAATAAAACACGGTTGAGTCCGTCCTAACATACGCTGGCCTACCTAAGCCTAAATTCCATGAATCACCGAAAAATGACCTTGAAGTACTTTAAAAGACCATCTACCCTAGAAAAGTTGAAGCCAAACATTTTTGAGAAAAGTTTAAATTTTTTAGGCAAGAAGTGCTAAGAAATGTTTCTTTTATCATATTTAATAGAGAAAAAAATTAGAGAGTTATTTTTAGGGTTGTTACACAGTTAACTGGATTTTTCAAAAAAATTTGCCCTTATTTCTTGTTTTTATGCTATTTTTTCTCTAAAATTTTGAGCAGGTCACCCCACGTTTGAAAGCCTAGAATGTTGGCTACTCAATGGTATAAAAATTTCTTGGTTTAGTTCACAAAAATGTATATATTTTATTACAAACACTTCCGAATTATTTCGAACTATTTTCGAACTTTTAATTCGATTTAATTTTTATTGAAAAATTAAGTTAATATCAGTTAACTGTATAACAACCCTAGTTATTTTGATCATTTTTGACAAATAGGGGGGATCTCATCCGAATAAGTACCGAAATAGCTTATAAAACCGATGGAACTCTAGGTGTTACATTCAAAACATTTAGGCATGAGAATATCACAGTTAATCTAGTCAATGACTATACCTCTTGGACCAGAGGTTAGTTGCAATCCATTTGACTAAACTTGATTTTCGCCTCAATAACCATATTCCTACAGGACAGTTGCCATCTCCACTGGACGAGGCTGTCAAATTTGACCCGGCTACTAACCAGTACTATCCCATCCTCTTCTTCAACACCTACTGGAATTTGGGCAGTGAGTATCAGCCGATCAATGAGACAGTCCCGTTTGTCAACTTGACAATTACTTATGCTCCACTCTCTTTATTTAAATGGCAGCTGTATGCTTCTCAACAAGTGATTTGAGAGTTGAAAATAGAAAAAAATTTTCTAATATAATATTTGTAGATGCGAGGCAAATGGTCGCAAATGCTTGGCTCAGAAATGTTTGAGCAAGACAGTGGAGATGATGACCAAGACGCTATTAAACAAGCTTTACTGGAGACCAACCCCGTGCTTTTGGGTAGTTTTCTATTAGTTACTAAATTTACATTCAACTTTTTTCATATTTAATTTGTAGGAGTGACCGTCGTCGTCTCAATCTTGCATACTGTGCTCGAGTTTCTCGCTTTCAAAAACGACATTCAGTTTTGGAGGACAAGAAAAAGTCTTGAAGGTTAGTTTTTGAAGCAATTTTTATATGTGAGTATGTTTGTAAAGTCGAAGAATAATCACAAAAAGTTTACTTATTTTAAATGAAAATCATTTTTATTACTGAAAAAGCATATTGCAGGGTTGTCGGTTCGGTCAGTATTGTTTAACGTCTTCCAATCTGTGATCGTGTTCTTGTATATCTGTGACAATGACAGCAGGTTGACTTTTTACTTAAAAATCCGAAGGTGTGCTTTACAAAGACAATTTAGCTGGGTTATCAAAATGTCTATTGGCTTTGGACTATTGATTGAGGTTAGTTTCTTATCAACTTTTACAAAATTTGTATTCTGTCGCTCTTTAGATGTGGAAAATTCCTAAGTGCTTAAACGTTGAGGTACTATTTACAATACAGAAGTGTAAAGCTATTTTTAAATTTGTTTGTTTAGTTGAATCACGAGGAGAAGTGGTTTGGAATCATTCCAAAGGTCAAATTCAGCGACAAAGGCTCATATGTCGAGTCTGCTACCAAAGCTTACGACCAGGTTCAATACAAAATTAAAAGTGAATTTTTGGCACTTTATAATCTTACTTTTATTTAGTTGGCATTCAAATATCTTTCTTGGGTTTTGTTCCCGCTTTTGGGTGGTTATGCTGTTTATTCGTTAATATATGAAGGTTCGTTAATTTTAAAAATAATTTTTATGACTAATTAAACTTTAATTACAGAACAAAGAGGGTGGTACAGCTGGATTTTGGGTATGCTCTACGGTTTCTTGCTAATGTTTGGCTTTATTGTAAGATCTTATCACATTGCTGGATATACTTTTTGCATTTATTTTCTTTGCAGATGATGACCCCTCAGTTGTTCATCAATTACAAGCTCAAATCAGTTGCTCATCTGCCATGGAGAATGTTGACGTACAAGTTCATCAATACTTTTATTGATGATTTGGTATGTAAATTCTCTTGTTGCCAGCTTTAAGTAGTCCAACATTTTCGTATTTAGTTTGCTTTTGTGATTCGGATGCCAACAATGTATCGAATCGGATGCTTCCGAGATGACATAATCTTTTTGGTAAATTTTTAGCTTACTCATGTTTTATAACTCAACTTTTTTGCAGGTCTATATTTACCAGCGCTGGGCTTACCGAGTGGATCCAAAGCGAATCAATGGTAATGCTTTCTTTTATTCAGCATCAAATTTTATGAAAATCACTTGATTTTTTCAAGTTTTTGTAATTTCAAATTTTTAAAGAATCCACAGTAGCTTGAAGTCAGGGTCAATGATGAAACTGTTCGCTTTTTAAAAAATTTCTTTTCCACCCTTTTTCTCTAAACTTTTTTTTTTTTTAATATTTACTCCAAAATTTTTTTTGCTTTGAAACAGGAATAAACACTAGAAAAAATAGCTTTTGTCATTAATATGAGTTAAAATGAGTTTCTTTTCAACCACAGCAAAACTAGTTATAAACTTTGCAGAATATGGAATTTCCATGGATGATCCAACTGGTGCTAATGCTGTAGAAGGCGAAGAACAAAACCCTCTGCTAGCTATCGACAAAAACTCGCAAGAGGCTAATGGAAGCAAGGCAGATGCTAATGATACTGCTCAAGAAACTTGTGCCGCAGAAACCAAGAAGGATAAATAAACTAGTATGCCTGTGAAATATACCAATATTATTGCGTTGTTGATTGTCTTGTTATTTGTGATTTTCGTCAAAAATTGTTTATATAAAAGAAATTTTTCAGTCTTGTCTTTTAGTTTTTGCTTTAAAATTATGGAATTGTTATGCGATCTAAAAACAATCATACCGACGAGAATTTTTGACTTATCTACCATTATTTGATACATTTACAAATTGATTTATAGCAGTGTCATGTTTAAAGTGTGCTTTCTTTATTTGAAGTAAATCATCGTTTACTTTGTCAAAATTTATGATACAGTCGAGTCTCGATTTAACGATCACCCTGGGGACACGCCTCAGGTGATCGCTAAATCGAGGTGATCGTTGTATCGAGGTGATCGTTATATCGAGACCTTTATTCTGAAAGAATATTGCTGATCGTTATTTCGAGACTTTCAAAGAGTTAATAACACGTTCAACGTTGTGTGCCGTATTTATTAATGAAAAGAAGCGGAGAACAACAATGCGGTGTTTACTAGGAGAACAAACGATGCTGTGTTTACTAGGAGAACAAACAATGCTGTGTTTACTAGAGAACAAAAAATAACTATGCCTAACAGTTAGGCACAAAATAATCAGCAATATTTTTCTGTTTCAGTTTCTTCATTCTTTCGTCGGCCAGGGCATCGTCCAATTGATCAAATAGTTTGAGAATGGCTGGACTAGTCGCAGAGTCGGCATAGCATTGCAAGATTCTCAATGCTTGGCTGGCTTCTCGAGCAGTAACGGCTGGCTCTTCTACCTCGATTTCCACCATTTCGTAGTCACTATCCACTTCCTTGCTTCGGACATCCTCTGCAATTTCTGCCAAAGTGAGAGCTCCACCAATTGCGAGTTGTTCGTCCACAGCCAGGTATTCTGCCAGATCCCCTTGCACTTCGTTGATGGCTTGGAGTTCGGCCCAGAGACGTTCCACATCGGCCAGTATGTTCTCTCCATTTTCTTCGTCGTCTTCGGCCTGAAATCAACATTCACAACAATTAACAATGATCGAAAAAAATTCTACCTCTTCACTGATCACGAACCCAGCTTTTCGGAAGCAGCGACTCAGTGTTTCTGGCTTGACTGCATCCCATGAGCGACGGAGGAACTGGAGAGCATGCAGAAGATTGATTTTATACTGGCGGTCGTCATCGATGGCTGAGATTCTTTCACGGAGAAGGAATCGGCGATAGTTGATTGATTCCTTGGTCACAAGGCTAAAAGAATAAGTTTAAATAAAGCTTCAATAAATTTTAAGACTAACCTGAGACTCGGCAGTTGTATTAGGCGGAAAAACTTGATAGTGATCTGCTCGAGCTTGATGTTGCAGTGGCCGCTGAAGTTGTCGAGGAAGAGCAAGACTTTTCGATCATGACGCTTGAGTTTCCGGTCCCAATCCATCAACCACGATTCGAAGATGTCTGCTGAAAGAAATAAGAAAGTTAGAACATTTTTTTATTTTGATCAATAAAAAATTGCCAGTCATCCAAGCCTTCTTGTTCGCTTTGTACTGGACTGGAGGTTCTTGGTTCTTGAAGCATCTCGGCTTGGCAGACTTCCCAATCACCAGCAATGGCAGCTTTTCCGTCCCAGACATGTTCGACCCGACCAAAACTGTGATTCTTTCCTTGGATTTCTTGCCGGACGTGCATCGCTCACCTGTAAAAAATATTAGAAACAATGAATATTCAAATAAAAAATACACCAACCTTTGAATGCCAGTGTTTTGTTGGGAAGGAGCTGCCAAAAGAGACCTGTTTCATCGGCATTACAGACATCTTCGGGCGAGAACTTTGCGATGGCTTGTTGGAGAAAGGTTTGTTGCCAATCGCCCAGAGCTTCCATGTCGATTTCCCGGCTTCTCCCTGATTGGTGCGGAACTTGATCGAATGGCGATGTTTGAATTTTCCAGCCAGCCCACACTTGCCTTGAAGCCTTCGATTCCGAGACGCTCCGCCAGTTCCAGGGCTTTTTCCTGAAAGAAAAACCGATGTGAAAAAGCAGATGAGAACCAGAGAAAATAATCTTACCATGACCAAAGAACCAGTGACTGCGACGTTCTGACTTCTGACAGACTTGACCCAGCGCAGGAGTGCCTCTTCCAGATCTTCGTGCTTGGCTGCCTTTAAATGAGCTCGCTTGGCTTCTCCACCTTCATCGATTGCATTGAGGGTTGATGCTTTTTCTTTGAGAATCCCCATGATTGTTGATTGCGCAATCTTGAACTGTTTGCTAAGATCCTCGAACTTTTGCCTTCAGAAGCCTCGATGATCTCCTTCTTTTCTTCAAGTGAGATGACCCGGCGCTTCTTGCTTATAGTTTCCATGACTAGCCTGAAGAAATAAAATTACATTACTCAAAGACGAAAAATTGGATACACGAAAGATAAACAATGACAAAACTTCAACAAAATATTTTACGCAACAAAAATTTGCTCGAAAAACAATGTGGCAATTCAAAATACGTTTTTTTTGGTTGTGATCGCTAAATCGAGTGTAATTTTTACTTTTGGGACCGACCAAGGGTGATCGTTAAACCGAGGTGATCGTTAAATCGAGTGATCGTTGTATCGAGACTTTCTTTGCCTTAATTTAGTTCAGACCAACCAAACTTGTCTCAGGTGATCGTTAAATTGGGAGTGATCGTTATATCGGGTGATCGTTAAATCGAGACTCGACTGTACCAAATATTATTTTAGCAATAAAATACAATAGTTCAAGTGGTGTACGGTCAGTTCGCCCCGTTTTTCAAAACAGACAGTTTGCCCCGGTCAGTACGCCCCGCTTTTCTTCAAACCAATAAAGTAACCATTTTTTGTCATGAAAAGTATTTTTGTTATTTCAAAAATTTTTCTACGAGCCAGTCTCGATACTCCATAAAACAAGAACCCAAGTGGCAAACTATTATTTGTGGTTTTCGAGTAACCCTGTGCAAACCTTGTTTTAGCATTTTGATCATGGTTTGACGATAGTAAATGTTACCTTGTAAGGTATTTTATGAGTTTTAGTGATTTCGCTCAAATGAAAATTCACTAACAATACCCCCTCCTGACCATAGGTAATTAATATGTTTTCTCAATAAAAAGGCCCTCTGATTCGCCCTGCATGTGCTATCGCTCACAACTTTACAGATGTTAATTGTAATCAATACCTTACAAGATAACCACCGTCAAACCTTTGTTCAAAGTGCTAAAACAAGGTTTGCACAGGGGTCACTCGAAAACCACAAATAATAGTTTGCCACTTGGCTTGTTGGTTTATGGAGTATCGAGACTGGCTCGTAGAAAAAAAAAGCTCGTAGAAAAAAAAACCAAATAGAAAAGAACTAACCTTGGGGCGAACTGACCTGTCTCCATTTCAAGTATATGGGTAAAAATTGAGTGAATTTAAAAGGGCAAATATTTTGAAAGTCGTGTACCAGGTAAATTCAGACGAGAATTAATTCGACGCAATTTAGTAAAATTCGTAAAAAGTTTACTTCCAGTGGGAATCGAACCAACTACCCATTTACACCATACGAAGAAGCTCCCCACTGAGCCATTGATACTAATTATTAGCAACAGTGTTTTTCATTATTTATCACAAAAGGGTACTACTCAACGAAGTTGCATTTCAAAATAATTCTTTTTTGAATTGACCTGGTACCCGCCTTTCAAAATATTCCCATCAGAGCGTGTCCCTTTAACTAATTTATGTTAATTAGAAAAATTAAGAAGACTTGAAGTCTCCACATAAGTTAGTTACCCTTATGACTTACTTTCTTTTGTAAAAACAATTATTTTTGTGCATTATTTATCCTGTAATGACTAAAAGGCTAGACATAATACGCCTTCAAATAAATTTTCTTTCCATCTTTGCTAGTTGGCAGTAAATGATTTAGTTTGCCCAGGCATTTTGGCTGTTGATTTTTGTCCTATAAGAATAAAAATGCCCAAATAGCTAATCGGAAGGTAAATTAGAAGATATTTTACCCGAATATGGGGCGAAAATTTCCAGTCAAAATTTTGGGGGCAGGTAGAAACTTTAAGTCTCAAGATTGTACAAATTTAGTTTACCATAGATTTGGGCCTCATTTTATCGGACCGATGCTGGCGCTGCAACAGCTAAGCAACTGAAGTACTAACTTTATAATCAAAACATTTAAAGCAATTTTATTTTTTTGCCTTTTTTAAATAAATAAATCTCTAAAGATTTTTAATAAACTAAAAACACATAAAACTTTCCTGTGATCTGTTTACAAACATCTATTGTCCTTGATTTCATTAGTCAAGAAAATGATAATATTTATGTTAGGAAAAGAATTTGTTGAAGGTCCTCATTTGTTTTTTTTTACTTTTTGTCTGTGTTGTTATTGACTTAAAGCTAGGAAGCAAAAAAGTAATGCATCAAAACTCATAGACAGATAGCAACAAAGAATAAACAATCGGTTGTATGTGCTGTATTTACAGGTTCTGATTGACGATTTGAACACCTCTTCTTTTGTTGAATAGTTCTTGTTTAGGAGAACTATAATGTACTTGTCATCAAAACACCTTTTCCAAAAAAAAAGAGTCCAAATCCTCCTTTTTCAAAAAAAAACTCGCGCTCCGCTACGCAACAAAACTCGGCGCAAGTTGCAGAATATAAAGTTGAAATAAACTCATAAACTACGGATACAACTTCAATTTTATATAAAGACAGTCAATGGCTGCTCACTCAGCACAGCTATTGTTAACTTGTCTTTTCATATGCCCTTCTCGCCCTCGAGAAGCATCTCACTGCGTATAATGGTTTATCCAAGAAGGCAAGAGTGTCACAAGTTTTCAGATGAAATATCGAAGAGAATTCGGCAATGATAATCAATATAATATATCATCTTACAACAGACCCGAATCCAAATTCAATCAAAGCTTAATACGCAAACTTTTACGAATAAAATTGTTCTTTTTGCAATTTCTCAAAATATCATTTCCTAGGTTTCAAGCCAAAATTAATGTCAAATTTAGTAGCTTTATGGTTTCTTCGCAATATAGAACGAATTTGAAAAGCCAAATTCAGACTAAATATACCATTATAAAGGTGTCCAGGAAATAGTCAGTTTACCATAATTACAAAATCAACCGTATGTACAGTTATTTTACCTTTATCAGGTTTTGACTAGGGTTGGCCGACTCGCCAGCGAAATTAAATTCGGCGAATTCGGCAAAATTACTCGAATAATCGTTCATTTGGCGAATTCGCCGAAAATCTCGGCGAATTAGCCATTTGTTTTACCGTTGAAACTAAAAAATAGCCAACTCTAGTTTTTAATAAATTTATACACAGTTAATGTTAATAGGATATGCATATATTGCATATAAGCAAGCAAAATAAATAATATTTATGCAAGAAGGAGCACATTTTCAACGGTACTTCCTTGTCTCCTGCTCTCTTTTCCTTCTGCTTTTGACTGACTAAAAGCACTAAAAGCCAGCACCAAGGCACCGAAGCTCAAACACAGAGAGTGTCAGCAATGGGTTTTTGGTGCACTGGTCCTGTTGTTTATTTTTCGTACCCAGCTCATTTCCCAAAAACACTGGTCATTCATAATTGTAGAAATATTTGAAAAAGTCTCTAAAATTGCACTCAGCTAATTTATTTGACAAATTTTTGATGGTGATATCAATGGTGGCTAACATGCTGGAAATTATTCCCGAATCAAACATCAGCATTATTCCTCTGTCACCAATCAAACTTCGTCATGACTCAGGTTTTTATTTACTGTTTTTATTTCGTTTTGGATGGTGACATTACTATTTTATGGAGTGTGCACTCAGTTTTTCTCTTTTCTCTCAAATATATTTTTCATCCTTTGGTCCACTTTTTTATAATGGATTTTTTTGCATAAAAATTTTAACATTTTTAAATATGTAAATAATTTATTTTTGAAACATTTTTGAAAAGTTTGCAAACATCAGTGATAAAAATATTGGGTGCTTAAGAGTTATCCACTAAAATTTGTAAAATCCTTAAATTGTGTAAAAATACTGAACCTTTTTGAACTTGGGCAAAGTCTTAGGCGCAGAGCAGGCTCAAACTTCAGTTATTTGAATATTTCAGGCGATCACCTTAAGAAACTTAAAAATAGTTTACGGAAGCCTTAAAAAAAATTAGCACGCAAGAATCACATACAAGATGGAGCAAGAAATTTGTCGGATTTTAAACGGTCATTAATTTTTTTCTTCTGGTACTCTTCACCGGAAGAAAGCCGTATTTTCGTCATTATGTACCAAACAAATTTAGGAAAATGGAATTTCGAGATCGTGTTAAAAAATAATTAAGGCCGTTTAATAACATTTACCTGATTTCTTAAACCATTCTGTATTGTTTTGGATTTTTGGTACGCTTAATCACCATTTTCATTCTTAAATACCGTATTTCCTCTAATAGAAGCCGCCCTCTAATACAAGCCCCCCTCAACTTTGAGGGTCTGGATTTCAGGGTAGAAGCAATATTTTGCAAAGCTGTTTGATACGTTTTCTTAACTACCACGAGCTCCACCGATTCCACTTTTCAAATTTTGGTTGAATACCCAAAAATCTCGAGATCGAATTATAAATTTACCGATTTTTGGGGATCCAAAAAATAGAAGCGCCGGGGCTTCTATTAGATGAAATACGGTATACTTTTTTTTTTCTTCGAAAAAACAATCACTATACAAAAAAATTGATAAAAACCAAAGTCAGTATTAAGGCAAAAAACCTTCAAATCGTCGCATATGGTTTCGGTCTTTGCACTCAATTGTACTCTTTGATCAACCAGCAAAGTTTTACATCGCATCATTTTATTCCTTTTTGCGTATTTTTCTGTAAAAAAACCACAGACTGGTGTAGTTTATTCTCATCTTTTCTTCATCCAACTTCCGTGGTTTGAACAGCACAAGTCGTTGTTATCTAGACTGAAAAGAGAAGGAAGCAGAGAAGTAATCATCAAAAGAAAACACTCTTTTACCTTATGATGATGACGACCCATTATTGATTGGTCAATTGGGGCAAATAAACGAAAATGAGCTGTTCTCCTGTCTACAGCTTATTGTCACCAATTAACTGTGGGCTTGTATCTAACTATTAGGTTAATTTAAAAAAATGATCTAGAAAATAGGCGCCACACAAAGCAAGACACTCCAAAAATTGTGGTCTTTTTTATTTAGTCTGCATTGATTGTCCTCTGTCAATGTCAAAAAAAAATTTTCAGAGTGTTGTGTAGGTAAACAGACTAGCTTGTGGTGTATCTGCTAATGGACGAACATTGTCCAATCTTATATAGTATTTGGCATGTGTGGGTGGGTGGGTGGTTAACGCTTTTTCACTTCGAAGGCCAGAACGGGTCGTAGATAGCGAAATCACTTTTGTCGCTAATACCATCGTGTTCCCCAGAATGTCAGCTTTCGTTTTAAAAAAAGAACAGGCGAAAAATGAGTTCTAATAGGGGATATACCTATTTTTATGAATGAAGTCATAGCCCCTCATTGAAATTTCGAAATACTATGGAGGCGCCGATAGGCGCCTGTGGTCCCTTGTTATCAATAATTCAAAACAATTTTTTTCGCAGCCACTTTTGTGACATAAAAACTTCTTAATCTTCTTACCACTTTCCTTTTTTAGCCTCCAAAATTCCGCCAATTGATTCTGAGTTGACTCTTTTTGAATAGTTTTGAAAAAAAAATAATTGCTATTTGTAAAATTGCTATTTTTGGATGGGCTGCTAAGAAAAATGGTATACTTTGCACTAAATGGTCTTATTCCATGATTTTTCAGAAGATACTGCGACTAAAAAAATTTATATTAAAAAAATTTTCTTTGTCTCTAATTTTTTTTGCCATGGCTACTAAATTATTATTTTTTTAATTAATATTTGTTTTTAGAGCGGAGAATGTCCGCATCCACAAATGACGGGTCGATATCCGAAGAAGAAAAAACGCCAGAAATACTTGCCGCCGTTTCTAAACTCACAGCGAACTACCCCTTGATTCCTAGAGCAGAGCTTGAAGTGCATGAACAGTTGGGAGCTGGCACATTTGGAAGTGTATATAAAGGAAAATGGTGCTCAATGGCTACCGGTATGTCTAAATGCTGGCATAATTTTGTAATTCTCAGCAGATGATTACGCTCATGATTCGTTTGATTCGTGATGCGCTATATTAACCGATTTATTGCTTTGTATTACAAAATGGCTTTTAATTTTTTTTAATAAGTGCTAGCAGGGAATATTTTCTAAGCATGGACAAAGAAGTGGACCAAAAGCAGCATCTCCGGCACTTGCTTTTCTATGAGTTCGAAAAGGCCACCAAAAATACCTGCGCCGCGTGTAAAGAATTTCTAAGCAGTACTTTGGGTTCTTATCCTTTATCCCGACCCCACCCAAGTTTTGATTGTTGAACTTTATTTTTATTTTGACACAAATAAGTTGATTCGCCTTTTTGGCGGCATAAAACATGCGTGCATACCAGAGTTTCTTTGTGCAGTAGAAGCTGACAAAAATTTGTTCAATTTCCATACTTTTAGACTATTTTCCAGTGTCCCGGTACCCTTTTAAATTAGGGTGTGGTCGGGATAAAGGATAAGAACCGTACTTTGTCTTAATGAATCTTCTCCATACATTTTTCGTGTCTTCAGCTTCTTGAACTCATAGAGAAGCAAGCGACGGGGATATTGCTTCTGGTGATCCAGTTTGCTGAATCCACTCCCAAAGTAAGCCTCGTTGGCCCTGTTGTTTTTTCCGTAATTTTGCCTTGGTTTCCCTGTTGGGTTTTACCAAATAATATTTTTGCACTGGATTCGGCACTAGAGAACTTTTTGTTCATGTTTGACAGCTGAAAAGTATCTCCGGCTGACACTTATAAAAAAATTTAACCAATCACTGAATTTACAGGTCAATGTCTGGTTGTGGCTCTAAAAAAAGTGTTTATGCTAGAAAAAGAAGTGGACATTCTATCCCAAATCCGTCATAGGAATATTATCCAGTTTTTTGGGGTTAGCCATGCCAATCCAGATTTCTATATTGTCACAGGTTGTTTTCCGCAACTATTTTGAAAAATTTTATAGTTACCAAAAAATTATAGAATACGCAGAGAACGGGTCTTTATATTCTCATTTGCACAATGACACAGCTCAATTTTCTTCTGAGAGGTTATTAAAGTGGGCCACTCAGGCTAGTCTACTTTGACTGTTTTACGAAAATTCTCGTCTTATTTAGATTGCACATGGAGTCCAATACTTGCATTATGAAGCTCCTGTTACTATAATTCACCGGGACTTGAAGTCCAAAAACGTAGTTATTGGGAATAAGATGAGTTGTAAAGTAAGTTTTTTGTATTCTAATTTTTAAAGAATTTTTAAAGAGAACTAATTTTAGCTCTGTGATTTCGGCACTTCCAAAGACCTAACCCATTCAGCCACAGCACCTACCTGGGGTGGCACAGCTGCTTGGATGAGGTGAGTTTTAGTCGCAGCTCCGAACTCCGAAAAAAATACATTTTGCTAAGTACCACTTTTGAAACAAAGGAGGTTTTGGGAGCCTGATTTTACTATTGTTTAATTTTTATTACTTAAATACTTTTTGCAGCCCAGAAATAATAAGCCAAAAAGAAGGTATCACAACAGCTACAGATGTGTGGAGTTTTGGAGTGCTACTTTGGGAAATGATCGAAATCCCTTACAAGGGCTTGACTGAATTCAAAATCTACTCGGTAATTACTATTTTTTATGCAATCTAAATTAAAAGATCCAAAGGATTTATTTTTTTTAAATAACATCTCTGTCTTTTTCTAAGCAATTTTAAAAATCTTTTTTAAAGGATATGGTGTGAGAAAAAAGCTCTCCAAGTTGACTTTTTTCAACGAAAAAGCCTTTATTCAGTAACGAAATAAACAAATAACAACAGCATTCAATCAATTTCTATTTCTTCTTCTGATTCATTTTCAAACATGGTGAGACTTCTTAGGCGAGCTTCCAATTCATTGATTTCTTCATCTACTTCTTCACCTTCTGAAACAAGCAGCCCGGGACCATGCATGCGCTTCTTCTCAATAGACCTCTCGACAAGCATTTGTTTCCAGTCGTCGGGACCCACTATCTTTTTCACCTTGGTTTGATGAGATCCTCTCGCCTTTGATTGAATGCTGTACCTCCTGACTTCATGTCAGACTGTGAATTGTGCACTAAATCAAAACTCATTATCTTCTTCTGGCTGCTCATCTCTCGGCTTGAACTCCAGCAGATCGTCCATCACTTCAAGCTCTTCTTGCATGTTGAAGCTCATTGCAAAATCTAAATCTGAAAAAAGCAAAAATAGAATGCTATTACAATAAAAAACATAAAACTGCAATAAAAAAACTCCAACATAAAACTCCAATACACAATAAGAAAAATTATTTTTAAGAATTGTCGTATTTCCCGATACGAAAGAGCGGCCCCCTTTAAAGGACCATAGTTTTGTGCACAGCGGAGCGGGGGACAGTTCTTTTTTGTCTCGCACTTTACTGTTTGGCGTAATTTCAAAAAAGTTCAAGCGACCCAGAAGAGTACGGTTCTAGACGAAAGATAATCCTCAATTTCAACAACCCAATATTTTTGCACACCTTAATTACTTCTACCAATCACTATGTTGTTGATCACTAAATTAATTTTCTGCTCTTTTTTAGATTATTTCGCAACAAGGGGTCAAGCTAGTGGTCCCAGCGGAAGTGCCTGCTCATCTTGCCAAGTAAACTAAACAATTTACTTTAAACAAAACAAATTCTTAAATTTATCTTGTTCAGTCTGCTGAAAGAATGCTGGCACGCTAATCCTAAAGGTTTTATAAGACAATTTTCAATATTGACTCGGAGTAAAATGTAAATTTTTTAGAAAGAATCAACATGCGTGAAATGGTGTCTTGTCTTGAATCAATGAAAGGAGACAAAGAATTGCAGCAAGAGTGTGCCCATTTTGTTGAAAAGAAAGACGAGTGGGTCAATATAATCCAGGAACAGCTTCAAGAGCTTGATGTAAATTGATGCATCCCTTGTTTTTTAGCATAACCTAAATAATTTTCAGGAGCTGAAACTAGACTTGGCAAGACGAATGGAAGAGTCAGTTGTTTTAATATAGTTAAAAAATATCGTTGATCTTGTCAGTCGTACAAATTATTTTTATGACGGCTTTTTATAACCAAAATTGAAAAAATCGAAAATTTTAAAAGTGGTCCAGCCCTAGTCGGACGCACCTTGTACAGTATTTATTATATTGGCTATATTATAGCTTATTCAGGTTGAACCAACGAGAACAGGCACTAAGAAGGCGAGAAAACAGTCACAGCAGAAACTTTTGGCAAATGATGGAATACGTACCTGGCCTGAGCAATGTGATGGACTGGGATGAGGTTTGTGTGGTTGAGTGGGTCCAACAAGTTGCCGCCGATGCTGCAGGATTGAAGGAAATTAACCAGGATATTGTGGACAAAATCATATCTATGGTGCTCCAATATGGTAAGCAGTCTTTAAAAAAATTAGCTATTGATATTCAAAATTAATTTTCAGAAATCAAAGGCAGTCGCCTATTGCAAGTAACTGAAAAAGATTTGGAACGTCTTGGTGTGGAAAATGTGCCTGTTAGGAGGCATATGGTCAGCAAAATTGAAGAATTGAGATCCAGAACCGATGACAACTTCAACTTTCCTTCTCTCGAGTTTTCTAAAATGATCGAGGCCAGGGATGTGGGTTCACTTAATTTATTAAAGTGTTTGTTCTAAAATAGTTAGTTTTAGAAGCAAGACAAA
Organism: Ditylenchus weischeri; assembly: GCA_029231635.1. NCBI lineage: Eukaryota > Metazoa > Nematoda > Chromadorea > Rhabditida > Anguinidae > Ditylenchus > Ditylenchus weischeri. The sequence goes on from JAMRYI010000361.1 coordinate 94,125, forward strand.
ACTAAATTACCATTCAACTACCCCATAATACTTCATGGTAATAGCTTTTTATAAACATGTGTTAAATTAAAAATATACATGCTTGTTTAAAGTGGGCATGTACAGCAGAGTTATTGTGGATGAAGATGGTCAAGAACGCTACAGGTTCAAAGTATTTTTGGACAGTGATTGGCGGGAAACAAAACCGGTAAATAATTTTTTCTTAAAAAAAACTTTTGATGTCAAAAAAACCCAACAAGTGCTATCATTGTCATATTTATGATTATTTAACCATTGAATGCGCACACTATGATGCAGCCCTTTTTTTGCAAAAACAAATTACATATTTGATTACAAGTCAAATACGAATATTCGGCGCTAGTATAGAATGCCCCCCAAATCAGACCTTCTAAAAATCGCTGTAACTACCATTTGGAACAACAAGTTTAGGCTTAGCCCGTAGGCTCAGGGGTAGGCCAGCGTATGGAAGTTGTGACTAATAAGTGTTTTACGCACTTTTTCTGGGGTCTGGAACATATATTTGGGTGCTCTTTACTTAGGCTCAGGGTAGGCCAGCGTATGGAAGTTGTCACTAATAAGTGTTTTACGCACTTTTCTGGGGTCTGGAACATATATTTGGGTGCTCTTTACTTAGGCTCAGGGTAGGCCAGCGTATGGAAGTTGTCACTAATAAGTGTTTTACGCACTTTTTCTGGGGTCTGGAACATATATTTGGGTGCTCTTTACTTAGGCTCAGGGTAGGCCAGCGTATGGAAGTTGTCACTAATAAGTGTTTTACGCACTTTTCTGGGGTCTGGAACATATATTTGGGTGCTCTTTACTTAGGCTCAGGGTGTAGGCCAGCGTATGGAAGTTGTCACTAATAAGTGTTTACGCACTTTTTCTGGGGTCTGGAACATATATTTGGGTGCTCTTTACTTAGGCTCAGGGGTAGGCCAGCGTATGGAAGTTGTCACTAATAAGTGTTTTACGCACTTTTTCTGGGGTCTGGAACATATATTTGGGTGCTCTTTACTTAGGCTCAGGGTAGACCAGCGTATGGATTGTCACTAATAAGTGTTTTACGCACTTTTCTGGGGTCTGGAACATATATTTGGGTGCTCTTTACTTAGGCTCAGGGGTAGGCCAGCGTATGGAAGTTGTCACTAATAAGTGTTTTACACTTTTCTGGGGTCTGGAACATATATTTGGGTGCTCTTTACTTAGCTCAGGGGTAGCCAGCGTATGGAAGTTGTCACTAATAAGTGTTTACGCACTTTTTCTGGGGTCTGGAACATATATTTGGGTGCTCTTTACTTAGGCTCAGGGTAGGCCAGCGTATGGAAGTTGTCACTAATAAGTGTTTTACGCACTTTTCTGGGGTCTGGAACATATATTTGGGTGCTCTTTACTTAAGTTTTAGAAGACATAAGTTTTGGGGGGTTGGGGTTTATTCTATACTAGGGTCGAATATTCCAAAAACACCAAAAGGTGACGTGAAAATGCAGTATTTGGCTGTTCCATATGCGGGACAGTGCGCGTTGAAAATCATTCAAGTTCGTTCCCGCCTAGGGACAGCACACTTTTTTCAATTTTTTAAGATTTTTTCCAGTTGTTTTTAACTAATCCGTCCTAAAAATCGCAAGGATTCTGATTTTAACAGTCGATTTTTAAAAATTTTACAATTTTTCCATACAAATATCTAAAACACTTGCGCACTTTCCCATATATGGGACAAACTTGAAACATGTTTTTCTCAGCAACCACCGAAGATACCGATATCCGGTTGTTTTAATGAGGGGCTGAGCAACTCTAAATATTCTTTCAGAACATTGAGAAAAAAATGCTGTTTCAAAAACGTGAATTTTGACCTTTTTGGACTCGATCGCATTTTGAGAATCTCACATAACAATGTTGGTTTTTTCTGTAACCAACGAATTTCATCCTTTTCCTACAACTTGGTAGAAAAAAATTCTAGGAAATGAATAATTTTTCAAGGAAAAATGGCATTTTGAAATTTGTCCCATATATGGGAGAGTGCGCGTGCGCGTATTGTTTTTGGCCGATGAATTCAGAGCTCCATATAACAAAGGAGTGGTGTGATTTTGCCTTTCTCCCTCCCCATTCTGTTTTTTCGTCATTTTAAGGTTCAAATAACGGTTGTCCAGCGTATGCTAAGACAGACTGAAACATGTTTTTCTAAGTTAAAAAAGTAAGAAAAACATGTTTGAGTTGGTCCTGGCGCATGGATCATGGCGAAAAAAACCATCTCATTTTGAAACAGAGCTTTTTGAGAGGTTGGCCAGCCTATGTTAATTTGCTTGAATTACAAGAAAGGTTCGAGTTCATTCACCAACCCTTGCCTAAGCCTGAAAAATCCGGCTAGACATTCTTTAATAAATTGCTAAATTTTTAATGTTCAGACAGACTCGGTGCCCCCGGAAGTGCACGATTCAGCGACTGTTATCAAGGATGTGTGCATTAGCATGACTTCAGCAGATCAAACTGTCCTGCTGGAAACTGTTCGTTGTATCTGTCCACCTTTTGGTTACCTGGAGTGGGTGGATGCTCAGACCAAATGCCTGCCTGTGAGCTTGACTTTAGCTGTTACTTATACTGACCAAGTCATGCAGGCATGTTTTTTATTTCGCGCTTAAAATTTTTTCTAATTGCTAGTATTTTAGCCGAGAAACACTAGAATCAATGTACAAATCACAGACTTGACCAATCCAACAACTTTGTGTAGTAAAGAAGTATCATTGAAAATAAGACCAGTGGCTACGGACACTTCCTTGTCAAGAATCAGCTCATCTTTGTTCAACAATAATGTGGAGAAGGTGAAAATTTTTAAATATGCCGATAATATACCATTCTAAAATTTTCCAAAAAAATTTGAAATGAGCATTGTAGCTGAAAAAAGTACCTTATTCTCTCTAATAGAGCAGCATCTGTCATTCAAAATCGTGTTCTTGGCATTTTGTTTTTAACCTACTTTTTGAAGACTGCTCTCAGCCTGAGAGTCTCAGACAATTTACCACTTAAAATTTAGCGCATCTCATTGGCTACAAAATGGGTGGTAACTTGCCTGAGAACAGTCTTCAAAAAGTAGGTCAAAAACATTATGCCAAAAACACAATTTTAAATTAGGGGGCCACTCAATTAAAGAGCATGAGGTACCGTATTCCCTCTAATAAGGCGGCCCCTAAATTCAAGAAACGTGTTTGTGGTATCCTGTTTTTGGTTCATTTTTTGAAAACTTCTGTTATGCAAGTTACCACTCATTTTGTAGCTCATCTCACTGGCTACGAAATGGGTGGTAACTTGCCTGAGAGAAGCCTTAAAAAATTGGGTCAAAATCACAATGCCAAGAACACAATTTTGAACGCAAGGGGACCACCTTATTAGAGGAAATACGGTAGCTCCAAAAACTTCCTCTGAAAAATATTAATTGATTGCAGACCTCATCAACCACCAGCCTTCAAGGTGTGTGGAAGTCTAGACGCAGGTCCTTTAATGTCAATTGTTCTGTATCTCCTGAGAGGTTGCGCAAAAGCAGTCTGTTTCTAAGTAAGTTGGTAAAAAATACATTATCTTTTAGCTTCGATACTAAATTAACTGTATTAAGAGCCCCAATCCACTTGGTCTGACATAGCTGCATCTTTGAGGAAACCATCTTCTTCCTTAGCTCCAAGTCCTAATCCGCCTCTAGCACAACATTCTAAATCTATAGGACTGCCTGTTGATAGAGACGCCCTAATTAAAAAGTTAACAAATTCCTATCAAAACCTCCCTCGACGCTCCAATTCACACGTGCCAAATTTATTCCCAAAGCAAAATGAGATCTGTTCTAGATCTCCTCCAAGTCTTTACTCAAACTATGCTGCACACTCTCCTTCGCCGCTCACACTACAGAGTCATGATTTTCACAAAGTAAGTAAAAAGTGCTAAAAATTTATGATTTACAAAACTTGAAGATATTATTTTAGCTAACTTTACAAGATATAGTTAGCAATAACTGAACATCGACTGTAGAATGTAAACAGCTAGAACTTTGAATCGCTTGAATTTTTTTTGACCACGTCTTCCGGATTTTTAAAAAAAGGTTTTTTTTTCTTAAATATGCAAAATCACGTGTGTTATGGTCGTTCATTTGCGAAACGTTCGAAAGAGCGGAAAAAGCTGCATCAGATAGTGCTTCAATCTAAAAATATAAAGCGTCTTTGAAGTGTTAAACAGAAAATAGAAGTCTTTAAAAAAAATACAAAGTAAAGTTCAAAAACATTTTGACTAAAAATTTTTTGCTAAGCACACCTGAAATTCTGACACCGGATTCGGTATCAACGTGGTCGATTTGCTTATAAAACTGCTCCTAAAATTTTAAAATTACTGTCAAATTTCAAATTCCTAGGACTGAAATTATTCAAATGCCGAATTTTGCGTTAGTTTTTCTTTTTTTTTCACGAAAGAAAAAACAAAGAAATAACAGAAAGTTAAAAAGGAATTGGGTAGCGAAAAGAAAAAAAGTATTTAATAGTATAGTCAAACCTCGTTTATCTGGCACCCCCAAAAGTTAATTCCCGCCTTGGGTCCGACAGCTCACTGAAGTCTTCTGCTAATGTGATTGCCAGTCTAGTCCGAAATATCGCAAGTATTCTGTTTTTGCCGGTCGTTTTTCCAAAATTTTTTAAATTTAGTCAAAGACTCGAAACCTCGGTTATCCGGCACCCCTTTTGAAAATCAGGTGCCGGATAACCGAGGTCCGCGGGTCTTTATGGCGAAATTTAAAGATTTTGAAAAAACGAATGGCAAAATCAGAATCTTTGCAATATTTCGGACTAGACTGGCGAATCACATTTAGCAAAAGACTTCGAAAATTGAGCTAAAGAAAGTGTCGGACCCAAGGCGGAAAGGAACTTTTGGGGGTGTCGGATAAACGAGGTTTGACTGTATATAATAGGTCGGTAAAAAGTGTGAATTATTAAAATTTTTTGCCTATAACGGTGTATATTCAACGAATGCCGTATTTATTCTTATTGAAGTTTTCTTAGCAATGTGTCTAAAACCAACTTTTGTAGACTACACTGCGACAAGTTACTACCCGATTTTTAGCCAGTGATATAAGCCTAAAATTGGATGATAATTTTTCTAAAAGCAGTCTTCAAAAAAGTAGGTCAAAAATAAGATGCGAAAAGACACAATTTGGGACGATTTGACACTATAAAAACGGTAGCTTTAACATAAAACTTTAAAAAACTCATTTTTAGAACTTGCATTTGCAAACCAGCTTACAACCCAACGCTGATTTGCCACCTAAGATTCCGACAAGCAAAAGATGGAGAACAAAATCAGAGGTAAACCTTTTTGTAAATATCTCTACATCGCTAATATTAATCTAAAAAATTCAGACTGATTTCGAACTACCACCGCCAACAAGCACCAAACAGGAAGAGAGCCACAGAGCCAGTTTTTTCGTAGACCCAGATTCGCCTTGTCTACTACCTCCTCCCAGCCATCAGAAGGAAACTACACCACCTATGTGTTTCCCTAATTTACGGCAGATTAGTCCTGAATCAGATGTAACAGATGATGAAGCTGATGCCCTTGCCTCCAAATTTGACTCAATAATGGCAGTAAAGGAGCCGCCAAACAGGTGTTGTGCCAATAATTGTAGAAGCAGAAAAAAGATTTTACCACCAAAAGACGAGGAAATGGTCGAAAATTTGAGGAATGCGAACAACTTGCCTACTACTAGCAGTAGTTATGGTACCACTCTAGCCACTGGTGACAAAAAACCTAGGTAGCTTGAAAATAGCTTTTTCACAGAGATAAGAACAAACAATTCATTTTAGACGGAGAAAAAGCAAAAAGCAGAACGATGCAGGCAACAAACTCAAACAAGTACAAGAGGATGTGACTATTTCTCCCATCGGGAAATCTCAATCAACCAATAATTTACATCAAAAAGATACACTGAAAATCAACGCACCACAAATTAATGGAGGAGACCAAGTAAAATATTTTTGGGAATAATTTCACTGCAATTGGTTACAGTTACGGCGTAGCAACAGCTGAGCTATGAGATTTGAGATCATATGATTTTATAATGCAATTTGAGAGATTTAAGTTGCAAAAAATGCTAGATAAATAGAACTTTGAGCGTCTAAATGGAAAGTTATCGTGTTTCTGAAAACGACCGGCAAAATCGGAATCCTTACGATTTTTGGGACTATACTGACGAATCAGAACTTAAGAAAAATTTCAAAAACTGGGGTAAAAAAGTATCGGACCCTATGCGCAGGGGTCCGATTATATCCCTTAATTAAAGGCATTGCCCTTAATTTGAAAATTTTGCCTTTAATTTTTTTGAAAATAAAGGCACATTTTGACGAATGTTATGAAAGTTATGACTACTTTCTTGGGCAGAAAGAGCTGTTGAAAGCAGGAAAGGGGGGAGAAAAATATGTTGTTCGTCAATAAAGTTGTTTTTGGCGCTAGTGAAGAATAGGGTTCCAAAAATCAGCTTGGTCCCCCCTGTTGTTTTATTTGTAAAAACAAGAGGGGGGACCAAGCTGTTATTTTATAGGACCAAACTAGTTTCTACGAAAAACAAGAGGGGGACCAAGCTGATTTTTATTAGTTTCTAAAAACAAGAGGGGACCAAGCTGTTTTTACGAAAAAACAACAGGTGGGACCAAGCTGATTTTTGGAACCCTATTCTTCACTATAGCCGTTGTTTTTTTGTAGATTTTTGTCGGGTTTGAAGCATAGGGACAACATGCCTTTAAGTTGCCTTTATTTTGGTGAAAATTCCTTTAAATTGCCTTTATTTTTGACACTAGATGCCTTTATTTTAGAAATTCGCGATCGAACCCCTGTGTCGGACCCTATGCCGCATGGGCCATGCGGGAACGAACTTGATGAATTCTTAGAGCAATTTTTTTTGTTTTAAACATTTCGAAAAACCAAAAATTTATAATGTTTTTTAGAAAACTTTACTCAAAGCATGCAGTCAACAAGTTTACGGAGGATACAACAAATGGCGATGGAAAACCTAAGTGTACTCTTAAGGAAATTCTAAGCCCAAGTTTTAACACCAAAATAAGTTTTTATTTTTTGTTGTAGACAATGTGAAACTGTCAAAAGATTTTAATTTCTGTGTACATATTGTTATCGTTTAATTAGTTTTTGTTTAATAATGATATTTTGATCTATTCGACAAGCCTTTTACTTTTTCCTTTCACTATTTCACTTAGAAAACAGATTTTTAATGTTTTATTTTCTCAGACAGTGATATGTTTTTAACGGGTGGTCCAAAAGTTCTGTTACAAACTTTGAGGCCAATTATTTTAAACTTTTTTAAAGCAATATTTTTCACACGTTATACCATCTTGTAGCCCTGACTCTCCTCTACAAAATAAGGTATTATACGTCTACAACATCATAACAATGTCTGATCTTCGAGCTGGAATTGTGAGACTACACCAAGAAGGAAATTCGCAAGCTGAAATTTCACGCCTACTCAACGTAAACAAAATGACTGTCTCCCGTGCCATAGGAGAAAATGAAAGAAGAGTGGACTTTCCAACAAGACGGAGCTCCTTCACATCGGGCTGTGGAAACCCAGAACTGGATCGAGGAACACTTCGACTTCATCAAGGTTGACTCCATTGCGACAATGCAGCTATCAAAGGTTGGCCGCCCAACTCTCCGGATCTCAATGTCATGGATTACATTTGTATGGCCGTACCCAGTCAAAAGCCTGCTCTAAGCCACACAAGTCGATCGAAGCTTTGAAGGCCTCTCTAAAGAATGGGACGAGATTCCACAAGAAATGATTCAAAAGCCATTGACAACTTTCCAAAACGTTCAAGAAATGTATTGAAGCAAATGGTGGCCATTTTGATGAATAAAGTATGTGTGATACCTCATTTTGTAGAGGAAGTCAGGCTAAAGATGGTATAACGTTGAAAATATTGCTTTAAAGTTTAAAATAATTGGCCTCAAAGTTTGTAACAGAACTTTGGACCACCTGTTATATCATGTCTTCTTTAAGTGAGTACAGGTTTTTTTCTAATGTGTGTTTTATAAATTTCGCCCGGCTTAATCGGTACAATATATAACCTCTAATAAACCCCCTTTTTAAGAGTGACAAAATGTACCCAAATAATTTTATTTCCAATTTCCCTCCAAATTTATTTGGAGCCTTTGATCTTCGACCATTGTTTGCATTATGCTCTTCCGAAGATCCTTGAATTTTTAACTCATTGTTGATTGTTTGTTATTGTGTGATTTTTCTCATAAATGGTTGTTTAAATAAAAGAACATGTTAAAGTCTTGTCTTTTAGTTGTGGATTTAAAATTTTGGAATTTTTAAGGATTTTAAATAACAGTCTTACTGATCTTAATATAGAACTTTCCCTTGGCAAGTCACTGTATGAAAATATCACAGCGGACAATTTCTCACTAGTTGTTATATTATCTTTTTAGCTATATGCAAGAACAAGAACAAAATTAAAAAACACACATTCCATTACAGGAGCATGCCCACGCGTTCCAAATCTGTGCCAGCCAATTCAATAATTTTCCTAATCATTGACGATTTGTCATGAAAATTCTAGAATTTTATTTTCAGCTGCTAAAATAGGTGAAAAAAGTCTTGTAGGTCTTTCAAATTTTGAGAATGAAATCCAAACTAACAGGGCAAGACAGCTAAAGACCTATAAAAATGAATTCAAGCTGAAAGTGATCAAGTAAGCACTTTCAGAGTAAAAAAACTGATGCCTTTATTTGTTTCGCGTTGCGTTTCACCATATTGCAGTTATTTATATTCATATTATATGTCAAAATGACAGCCTATATCTTCTCTTTTGAATGGGTGTAAGCTTTGCTGTTATTACACAACAAATCTAAGATTTTTGCTTAAGAGAAACGATTATGTCATTTTTTTCAAAAATGGTTTTGATAATTAAATATGTAAAATTTAGTGTGATAAAGCTGTTTTTTTATAATCTTCATATAATATCCGTCAGAGCAAAAAAAACTACACTATATAATGTTTCAAAAAAATAAAGAAAGGCTTTGAGAGTGTCGAGCATAAGTTCTAAAAAATCAAAAAAAATCAAAATGTATTTTAAAGTGAAACTTCTTTTTTGCTAAGCAAATATGAAATTCGGGCACAGGATTTGTGCTCAGCACCAGATGTCGTGTGCGATGGACCATTTAAAGCCATAATATAAGAACTATACAACAACTTGATTATGAATGAAGACACAATGGATGGTGGAATTGGTGACCGGCGGAATTCGCCGAGTTACTTCTATGGATGTCTACTTTGAATGGATATGTATCGCTTGGGAATCCCATTTGCTCCGGGAAAAGGAGATGGTTGCAACGTCATTCGAAGGTAGAATTATTAAACTATTCGCAAGTGTTCATTTCATTTTAGACTGCGGAATCACGGTGTGCGACCATGGAAGCAAAGACGATCTAATTCACTGCCTGAACGAATGCGGGCAAGTGCCAAGATGCAAGAGCTCGGCTGGACATTTATCGAAAACAGGCCGATGAGATCAACGCAGAGCAAGATGAAGAGAATGGCTGCTAAACTGGCGATAGTATTAATTTGGAAATGAATGATTGAAGTTAAATGTGCCATTTTGGGATAGAATTCTGATGTTTGTTGACCAGTGTTGTTCTGGCGCCGAGATCGGCGCCGGCGCCGACCTCTTTTTAAAAAAGTCCCCAGCGCCGGCGCCGAGCGCCTCCATAAAAAATTTTTGGCTCCGGCGCCAGCGTCGGCGCCTCCCGTCTGAAAGAAATTGCCCCAGCGCCGGCGCCGGGATGAAAATTTGGGTTTTAAAAAATTTTTGGCTCCGGCGCCAGCGTCGGCGCCTCCCGTCTGAAAGAAATTGCCCCAGCGCCGGCGCCGGGATGAAAATTTGGGTTTCGCTGTATATTTAAAAAAATTGTATTTTTATTGGCAGGTATATTGACAAGGATAATGTTTCATAATTTTTACAGAAAATTCAAAGGTACATTTAGATGTTTATAAATTTTTGATTAAAATTAAGCAAACATTTCAATTTTATGAGATTCGGGCCGGAATTGGATTTATGACCACTAGTATTAAATGTAAGCTGAGAATAATCTTTCAACTGATTCTGAAGTCGCTGGCTTTGGTAAAACCACAAAAGCTAGCTTTGAAAGCTTTGCAAACTCCTGAATTAATAATTAATCCAAAATAATTCAATTTTCGCTTCTTACCTGGCTTTTTTTGGCCCAAAATCTAACCCAGACTCCCACTTTTTTTCCAATACAACATCAAAATCAGAGTTAATTTCTGCAGATAAAGTAGAAAATGTTTCGGAAGTCGATTGGGGATTTTCAATTTCTACTCTCCCAAATCCAAAAGGTGACTCTGTCATGGAGGACTGACTACTAGTAGAGGGAAAGTCAAGTGTTTCTTCAATTCCAAAAATGGATTGATACATAGAGACAATTGCTCGCTTTCCATGTGCTTGTCTTTGCATCTATAGTTGTTTTGTAAAACCACTTGTGTAATTCAATTTTTACTATTAATATGATTTGATGCCTCGGTTAAATTTAATAATATAGTAAACTAGAAGATCGAGCAAATGTATAATATAAAAAAATTGAAAGAAAATGCAGCATGAAAATACAAATACTTCAACTTAAATTAAGAAAAAATGGGGTTTTTAATATTGGACAGTAAAATTTCGGAAACAGCGCCGGAGCCATAGTTGCTTGAAAAACAGCGCCGGCGCCGGAACAACACTGTTGTTGACTCTTCTAAAAAACTTTGATCGAAATAATAACCTGACAGTCTCTAATAACCCGACACCCCAGAGGGAGATTCAAATATAACCCGACATGTCGGCCTATTAGAACACTTACGGTATGTGACTTGATTTTGCTGATTTTGAGTTTTTTTTAATATGAAATTATAAATTTTTCTTCACAAGAATAACCACCAAAGTCCAGCAAACATTTTAGTAATAAAAATAATTTCATATAGAAAACATTCATGACTAGCAGAAGCAAGTCATATAACAGCGTTTTACGGGACCTGATCTCCGTAAAACGCTGTTACTTGACTTGATTTTGCTGATTTCTGAATCTTTTTATAAAATTTTTACTACCAAAATTTTTGCTAGATCCTAGCCGTCATTTTGACCGCTAAATGAACACAACTCGACATTGAATACAAATTTACAACAAAAACCATGATATCATGGGCATTTCATAATTTTGATTGAAGGTTTGTACCACTTTTTGTGGTAATTTTTGTAAAAGCTGAGATCATAATCTTCTTAGATCCGAAAGATCGATTTTTTCATATACCGTATCTCCTCTAATAAGATGGCACCCTCTTATTTTTTGATTAAAGGGGGGGGGGAACTTTTACGGCTACCTTTTCACATCGACGTTTTTACCCTTTCTTCATACATTTTGTTTTCTTATCTCAGATTTTTTACACCATTTTGTAGCTGAGATTTTTTTCTATCGATTGAGTGGTCAAACACCCTCATTAAAAATAATTTTTAGGAAATCACACCATCTTTACACTGAAAACCAAGTGTAAGCCTCAGACTTGTTTTTAGTGTGAAGTTGGTGTGATTTCCTCAAAAATGATTTATAATTAGGGTGTTTGACCATGGCCCAGTTTCACTAGGAAGTGATACATGCTCTACAAGAATATGCTTAAAAAAATTCACGTGATAAGGTCTTCGAAATGACACCCCGAAGAGGTCCATTGTGACTGTTAAACTTCTAAGCTTAATAAAACAATGCCTCGATAATTTGATATTTTGGCCCTATTTTCCAGAGCTACCGGATATTCGCGATTTAGCTCGTTGTGTGTACTTCAAACTTTCAAGCCAAATTAATTTATTTTCTTCTAGCTGCATTACACTAACCATTTTTACAATAAATTACGATGTTTATATTTTTATAATTAGTTGCTTAGTAATTTGTACAAGAGTGATTAATACAGTGAACAATGGGGAGTTAATAGACTGAATACGGTATGTGTTGACTGGTTCTGAGATTCTATTTTTTATCTTGCTTGTTCTCTATTCGGCCATTTGCAAAAGCTGGATGACTTCATCCAGAATTTGAAGAGCTCTAAAGTTTTTATAGTTTTTTTTGTAGCTAAACATTAAAATGAAAATTTAGAATCTCTTTTACTTGCAGTATGTTTCAAAATTGTTCACGGGTTTTTAGAAAATCGTTCAAGGAAAAAATCCTCCCGGGAAATCGAAAAAATCCAAAAAAAAATTAAAGTACCAGCCGACATTTTTGATAAAGATTGAAATATTTCAACTATGACTTTTTAAGGTTTCACTAATTCGGAAGTGGAAGCCTAGGCCAAAATTTTCAATATTCTTCCTGTAATTCTGAGACACCTGGTATTTATTTCAAAGGTTTTCTGATTCGGCCTGAGTGAGACAGATTATTGAGGTGATGGATTAACGGAGTCTTACTGTATCGTGTCTAAAAGCTGAGATCATAATCTTCTTAGATCCGAAAGATCGATTTTTTCATATACCGTATCTCCTCTAATAAGGTGGCACCCCTTATTTTTTGATTAAAAGGGATGGGGGAACTTTTACGGCTACCTTTTGACATCGACGTTTTTTACCCTTTCTTCATACATTTTGTTTTCTTATCTCAGATTGAGATTTTCTATCGATTGAGTGGTCAAACACCCCCATTAAAAATAATTTTTAGGAAATCACACCACCTTTACACTAAAAACCAAGTGTAAGCCTCAGACTTGAATTTTTAGTGTGAAGTTGGTGTGATTTTCTCAAAATAATTTATAATTAGGGTGTTTGACCACTCAATCGATAGAGAAAAATCTCAGCTACAAAATGGTGTAAAAAATCTGAGATAAGAAAACAAAATATATGAAGAAAAGGTAAAAAACGTCGATGTCAAAAGGTAGCCGTAAAACTTACCGAAATCCCAACCCCTATCCCTCCCTCCTTTAAAATTTTAGAGGAAAGACCATTTTTGATTGACAATTTTCATTTTTGGTTTTTGAAAAATGAGACGGCATGCCTTTTAAAAGAAATACGGTAAACTTGACTTTTTAAACCGCATTAAGCTAGAAGACAAATTGCAACACTTACCTGTTTAAATGTATTTCTATCCAACATGGTGCTTCCTGTAAGATTTAAGCATTGAAATTATTTCCAACTTTTCACGAAAAATAGTAACCATTATAGTTTTTCGAGGATAACTAAGTCCAAACCCTTTGATAAAGCTGATTTTGATGGTACAAAGTCTGAAATGAAATTATATTTTTGGAACATTAAAAAAACATTTGTAGTAAAACCTTCTGAGCTCATCCACTCCAATTCCAGACGAATTAATGTTTTCACGTTGGCTTTGTTGAGCAGCATTAGTTTGTTGGCTAATGGCAGCATTGTTGTGCTTCTCTGTTAGCAACCTCTCTAGGTTGGCTTTGGTAGCTTCGTAGCACTGGTTTAGATCAAAAATCTGAATTTTTTTCTCAGATTTATTTTTTAACACGAGAAATACCGCCTGTTACATTGGTTTATTTAGATGCAGAATTTCATGCAGATTATTTTTTAAAATATGAGTATGGGTGTTTGGATGTGATGTAGTGACCCAATAACCGGTTTGAAATGGACGACCATTTCAGGGAAAGTGGAAAATCTCCCGAAAGCTAGACACCAACTTATATTCAGACCACATGAATGTAATATGTCAGAATGACCGCTGGGATCTGCCCTTTAGAATGAGTGTATGTGAGCTCCAATCTGTTTGCAAAAAAGATATACAAACAGCGTCCAACTCACAAAACTACCATTTTCTCACCTGCCAAATTCTCACTTAAAGCTGCTCAAGAGCGCGTCATAGCAGTCTATAACTGCATTATGCTTGGTCGATATTTGTAGAGAAATTTGAGAGAAACAAGATAGCCGAAAAATCAGCACAAAAAGCCCTTACACTGGTTCTGTTGCATTTTTCCTGCTGATCATTTTCCTATATTGCATTCTTAATTTTCTTTAGAAAGTCGGCCAGGAATAAGCCGTACCAGGTACCCTTCAAATTTCAACTCCAGGGAAAAAGCTGGTTTTACCTCTTCCCCTGCAATTTCTGAGTGAGTTTTGTTAAATTTTGATTTTTTGCCTATCTTGTTTCTCTCAAATTTCTCTACAAGTATCGACCAAGCATAATGCAGTTATAGACTGCTATGACGCGCTCTTGAGCAGCTTTAAGTGAGAATTTGGCAGGTGAGAAAATGGTGGTTTTGTGAGTTGGACGCTGGTTGTATATCTTTTTGCAAACAGATTGGAGCTCACATACACTCATTCTAAAGGGCAGATCCCAGCGGTCATTCTGACATATTACATTCATAGATGTGGTCTGAATATAAGTGATGTCTAGCCCTCGGGAGATTTTCCACTTTCCCTGAAATGGTCGTCCATTTCAAACAGGTTATTGGGTCACTACATCACATCCAAACACCCATACCCCTATTTTCAAAAATCATCTACGTGAAATTCTGCGTCTAAATAAACCAATGTAACAGGCGGTATTTCTCCTGTTAAAAAAAATTTAAGCAAATAACCTTAACAGTGGTGTACTGTAGGAATTTGTGTGGGTGGTTTGGTTCTTTGCGACCAGCCAAATCATCCAAATATTGACTTTGTACAAATACTGCAGATTTAGTGAGCACTGTGAGCCACACATCTCCCTCCCCTTTTACCTAAAAGTATGAGTACAGTAGTTGTACGTTGTACTATGTACGTAGTTCTTATCCGTAGTGGATATTAGTGCCGGATTAGAGAGAGTAAATTTCCTCGATATTGTTCGTAATTTTTCAAAATATGCTAGATTTCGGTAATTGATTAACGGGGGTAACTGTATAGCCGGGGTAACACTTATTGATTCGATCAGCCAGTTAAATCGGTCTAAGGATTACGGAATTAAAATAAACTGCTGTCATAAAATATAAAATCAAATTTGTGGAAAAAAATTGAAGTATCTTAATCCTTCATGCAATGTCCGAAATTTTAATTGGCGGGTGACAGTTCTCTTTCGTCTCTTAGTTTACTCTCTTGAGTTATTCGAAATAAAGTATATATAAAAGTATATAGTGCGAGGAGCAAGAGAACTGTCCCCCGGTCAATTTAAACATTGGTCATGCAGCCGTTCGCAAAAATCATGGAATTTTAATATAAAAATATAAAAATGGCATTTAAGAGTGATTTTTTGTAAGAATGGACCTTGGCCAATGTAGTAAATTGACGATAGGGGAATTGCGTAAATCCTATTTGAGGACTTCAGTAAAGCATGATTTTTTCAAAAATAGGGTGTGGGCTTATTACAGGGTACGTAAATCAAAATTTTGAAAAAGTACATGTGGTCAAAAAAAGTACAATTTGGTCATTTTTCGTCAAAAATGCCATTTTATACAGTGTTTAAAAAATTTTGACTAAAAATTTCATTTGGGGTCCCGGAAAAAGAACAAATCTTTTTAAAAAGTACAGTTACGTTCCCTGGCTTATTAGAACATGTGGACTTATTTTTTGACTGCCCTTCAGCATGTGGGCTTATTAGAGGAAACACGGTAGTTAGTTTTTGCCTTTTCGTATACCATTTTTGAGTATTTGGTATTTGAAAACGGTGTGTCAACCACTTTGAAAATGTTCACGGGCCAATTATTTTTTGATTTTGAATCCGTGATTTTATTTTTAAACACGTAACTATTATACCTTATCAAAAAGCTGGGATTTTGCGCTTTCTAATGAGGTATAATATTAAGGAGATAAATACATTTATTGACGAATTTCACCCCCAGTTTCTAAGACAAAATTTTTACAAAAATTAGAATTTTTAACGACAAAGCATTTATAGCTCACTGAGGTGAGCTATAAAGCATAAAAAGCCTAGAATATCGGCTTTCAAATAGTGTACAAATCGGCTGCTGAAAGGGGTGGAACTAGAGTTTAGTGATTGAGTGTGATTGAACGGAGATATGACATGTCTTGAGCAGTCTGAGTGGAAATTTAACGAGTGAGAAAATGGTGGGTTTCAGGTGGTTTCATATGTGGTTTCATTACACTACATACCATTAGAACAAAGGGCTTTCTTATGATCATAAAAAAATAATGGGCTAAATTAGTTTCCTGCTCACAGCCTGGAGAAAAAACCGTCCATTTTTCAATTAGTCGGTGTGAAAATTGGGATAATTGAGGGTATTGCATCAAAGTTTCTGCGCCTAATTTTGCGATAGTCGTGCTCAGGAGGTTTGAAAACCCCCAGGTAGTCCATTCTTACAGTCCGCTTTTCTTGTGTTAAGGCGCATACATAACGAGGAGGATGTTTGCGGATACCAAAACAGACTACTCACTAAGAATCTCGGAAACAGAATCGCCACTTTTTTTACTTTTTCCACCAAAAATTATTCAGTTGGTGCGTTTCTTTTAGTTCCAGTTGCTTATGTAGCTTCTGACATTATATAGTTGAGGTTTAGGGCTACCAAATGAGCTATTGACTAAGTAAATATTGCTTCAAAAACTCAGATAAAATTTTAATAATCCGCCTAAGAATCCTAACTCAAATTCGAGTGCAGATGCTTGGGCAGATTCTTTCTTTTTAACTCAATTTTTTAAATAACATTCAGATTATCAGTAGCTCATCTGGTAGCCCTGAATCTTAGCTACAAGATGGCATGAATAGAACACCTTTTGAAAAATTTAAAAGAAAGTTAAAACCATTTCCGTGTGACAAATTTGATTTAGCATCCGCAAACAGCCTCCTCACTGTGTTTGTGCCTTCAAAGGGTTTGGTCTAGTCAAAATATCTAACTTACATTTAGACGAATGCCTTTTTCAATGTGTTTTCTATAAAAGGAAGTTTTTCGTAGAACATAATACAGTCGAACCTCGATATAATGACACCCCAAGGGACCGGCTTAAGGGTGTCGTTATATCGAGGGTTCATTTGACTAGATTTAGTCAAAGCTGACCAAATTGGTCAATTTTTGGGTGTCATTATATCGAGGGCGTCGTTATATCGAGGTTCGACTGTAAGCTGAAGTCAAATACCTGCATCTGTCACATGTGTCCTCCCTTTCTATGTTTGTTAGTGCTCCAAGACAGAATCGGCCTAAAATCAGTAACTACTTTTCAAATATTTTATCTGAAATAGAAAATGACATACCTGTGGCAGATGGATCAAGACCACCGTCTATAAACACTTCTGGCATATCGTTGGCCACTTGGAATGTTTCTCCGACCTAAAACAATTTATTGTTGAATTTAACTCGAATGTAATTTTGTGCTATACAAACTTTTATCTGACCTTTTTGTCAAATTCATAGTAGGTAAGACTGCACCAATTGCGGCATACTAAACAAATAATAAGTAAATATTAAAATTAAAATTTTATTAGTTAATTACATGGTTTATCTGATATTTGCTGCTTGTCGTAGGCTTTGCGAAATCTGAAAAAGAAAGGTGTGATATAATTAGTAATGTAACATAACAATTTTATGTATTGGCTCGTACAGGAGCCCGGAGTTGGCGTCGGAATCGGAGTATTTGGTATCGTGAACACACTTTACTCCAACTCCAACGCCGACTCCAACGCAAACTCGGACTCCAACGTGTTTACGAAGTCGGATTTGGAGTTGGAGTATCTCTGATTGTCCGTCAATACGTTGAAAAAAACAGTATGGGTGCTACCGTGCTCCGTTTCAGTGATGGTCTAGATGACTTCCTCGATAATGAGCGCAGAAAAAAACAAACACAGCGAGAAATTACTGATTATTTTCATTCTAACCGTTGAATGTTGTTGAGAAATTTTATGTTGTTACGACTCTAATAAAAAAGGTTTTAATTGGACTTGTTTTGGAGCGGTTTTTATTAAGTCATTGCTATAACGACACATTGAAAGATTTTTGTTTTCAAACCCTCGCTATAAAGACACCTCGTTATAGCGACACCCTAAGAAGTGTCATTATATCGAGGGATGACTGTAGCGCCAAAAATTTCATGACCCGAAATAAAAAGTTGAAACCTCCCGTTACCACCTCCAATGCGAACGCTATCTAAGAGCTTTTAAAATCAGACCAAAAATCTTTGTATACTTTATAGTTAGATCCATAATAAACTTACTCTTCCACTCCGTGAACATATCGTGGTGGTTGCAAATTCTCAATATCTCGAGTTACATAGCCAGGGTCATAATTTGTAGCTAGCAGCTTTTCCAGTTGCTCATCCGAGTAGCTTTCCAGGTCTTAATCACCCCACATTACATACCTTTAAGGTTTGAACCAACAATCCTCGAAGTTCTACCTATTTTAAAAGGGGCAACAATACTAGCGTCCAGAACATCCAAAGCAGCAGGACCTGTCCAGCCATCTGCTGTCTGGTCTATGCGAATGTTGGCAAATGGTTCTGTAAATTGTGTGTCCTCCACGGCACTGCCTCCAGCACCAAAATTAGCCAGAAATCCATCTGGAGGTAGGTTAAACGATGGCTGAGCTCCAAATGCTGGTGAAGCTAGATCAGTCAAAGGCTGCCTATATTGCTGGAAGTTTTGTTGCTGTTGACGGTATTGTCTTTCGGCTTCAGATGGAATGTGTAAAGGAGGCAGTTGGATGCTCTGTGAGTTGGCTAAATTCTGTGCAATGGGCATCTGAAGTGCCGTGGAGGCGGAGGGTCCGTCTAGAGGATGAGCAGGACCAAGTTTTTGACGTGGAGGGTTCTGCTGCTGCACATTGCGCTTTTGCTTGGGAGTGCCTGAAGAGGTGCCTGGAGACATTATATTTGGCTGTGAGGAACGACTTGGACCTCGATTGACACTTTCTAAAATAGATCGTAGGCGAATCAAATCAAAAGGTTCGGTTCAAGATTTAGAAAATTTTAAAAGATTTACTTGGTCTTGCGCTAGAACCACCGGATATGTTTCGCATGCCTGGGTAGATAGACCCTCCAGCTTCTGAGTGACTGTCCAGCTGGTCTAATGGATAACCAGACAGATCCACTGAGTTTAGCCCACCATTGACCATTCTTTCGTAGTGGTAGGGATTGACGCACACCTTTAATAAGCCTTTTTGTATCAGTTTTAGAAAAATTTTATTTTTTAGTCTTTGATGTCGACTTTTAAATACATTAGGTCTTTTTACAGTGACTTGACTTCACTTTATTGCATTATGCTAATTTTTACAGAAATAAACAGATTTGGACAATTTAGATGTAATTAAAAGCTCAAAAAATAGTGTTTAGCGGGTCTAATTGATCCAATTACTGTATTGAATAAATTCAGAATTAAATAAAGGACACAAAAATTATTTGCAAAGATGATGGAAAATACCTGTTCGGATTTCAGATCAAAAGCACTAGCGCAGTGTCCTGAATATAATGAACTTGACTTTTATATTTTTATTACTGAACTCTTCTTACGAGCATGTTTTAGCTCATTTTTGTGCAAGTCAGGCCATCGAAATATTCTTGAATAGACGACATGCGGAAAACCTTTTCTTCCGGCAACCTACAAAACCAGTGTTTTACAAGATGTAAAGCTTTTAAGTCGAGAAAAATGTAATTTAAACCTGTAATCTGCCATCCTACAACAAAATTTTATTTTTTCTTCATAACTTTTAAATGAGACTACCAAAGTCCTTGGAATAGTGATGCATTTAGTCTCCGCTTTTCCTAAAGTACTCACAGTCACAATGAACTCATCTAATTCATCGCGCTTGTCTTTCAACTTTTTGATCAAGCTTTCTATGGCTTTCTTGCTAAACTCTCCTTCGGAACCCTTGAAATAACGAAAAATTAAGTCTATCGTGATAAAATATTTTTTAATACAAACCACAATGTAATGCAAAAGATACTGAGTTATTATGTTACAAGCATCTGAGCTGGTCTAAAAAAGAATGTTTATTTAAGTTATTAATTGCATAAGAAATCCTATATCTTTAATCTCTACTTAGTATTACGATGGAGTGATTTTTTTGGTGTCCGTCACGTTTTGTTTTTGGTTTTTTTCTTTTCAATCGTTACCCACGACATTTCTTATCATTCGTCTGATTTTTTCAGGGCCCCATACTAAAACTCTTTCTCTATCTTTTGAGTATTGGATGTCTAATACTAGCGACGATATTTCGTCCTTTAAAATCGGGAGATAACTCGGAACTCCGAAAAATTTTACGTCAAATTTCATTTACCTTCGACAATTACGCAAAATATTCGGAAAAGGCGTTTGAATTGCCGCCTTTTTGAAATATTTGAATTTTACGAACTCGGAGTTATTCTTCAGTCAGTCTCACCGTTATTGTATGGCGACGTTAGTCGCCAGTTTTTCCAGTTTTTTCCAGTTTTGCCAGTTTAAATGATGCGGTGATAAAAAGAGTATTTTTCTCTAAACATTGCTGGTAGTCAAACCCAGCAACTTGTTAAGTATAAGATAATATAAGGATAATATAAGATAATATAATCCAATTTACCCTAGTGGTGCATTGCGGCCCTAGTGGCCAATATCTATAAAAAAGAGAAAAACTAAAAAGCTGTCAAAGAAAACAGCAGGGTCCTGCAGACCCGCCTACCTCTTTTGGTTCGGCTAAATTTTTGGGGCTGGGTCTCGCTAAGAGGCTCGGCGGAATCGATGTTAGTTTATAAGTGCGGAAGAATTCCCTGCACTACAAGGTGATTCAAAATTACGTTAACATTTTCAATTTAATATTTTCGTTCAAAATTCAGTTTTTTTTGTTTGTTTTTCCGCGTGTTTTCTCACTTGCTTTACATTTGCTTATATGTCCTCGAGTTTTTCCATGGCATTTATTTCTGTGGTTCTCTTTTAAATATTTCACGTTTATGTTCGAAGTCGTTTCATCGAATTAATTTCAGTCAATTTCTCAGATATGGCTGCAGTCAAGACAAAGGAGCTACGTGCCGGTTTCGTCTATCTTCGTCACCAAGGTCTTGCGTATGCGCGAGCTGTCATCATGTTTGCTGTTTCTGTCATCATGTTTGCTGTTATGATTTGTTGTTTCGTGTGAGAGATGTGCTCGGGGTGAATAAAGTTTATTATTCGTTTATAAAAGCCTTATTGGGGACGTTTCCGGAATTTGCCATTCAAAAATTCGGTAACGGGCCGCTACGGTGTTGTGCAGCCGATTTTTTTAATGTTAACGTAATTTTGAATCACCCTGTAGGCACAAGGTTTGCCTTTTTGTTAAAAAATTACAGAAAAGAAAACATGAATTGACGATAAGCGATTAAAAAATCTAGAAGAGTAATGGAAACTCTCCTAACCTCTCGCGGTTAGGGCTCTTAACATGAAAATGGCACTTACTGGTCTTTGACCCAGTGAGACGCCCTTAGCTTGCTGGTTTCTGACTCTTGGGGCTAGAGGTGCTTCATTCAAGCTCTGGATAGACGGAGAATAATTACTGGCTGAGGAAGACGACGATGGTAGATCCATTGCTTCTAAAATTATTTTCTTTCACAACGTTGAAGATTGTAAAAAAATTAAAGTCAAACCCTTTTTTATATTCGTATTTAACCCATTCATAGATTGGTTTTTTATTTGTTGACCAAAAACTTGATTATATTGAACTATTAAATGCAAAATATGGTGTTTGAATCCAAGGGAAACCAATTCCTCGTGAACACCGGCTAAGCAGAATGCCAAAAAATATCAATTAAAGCGCTTAATTCAACTTAAATTTTGCTACAACACAAGAAATTTTTAATATACCGTACTTTCTTAGAGAGGTCGACAGACAATTTACTTTTCCATCCCTTTACAAATTTGTAAAATTTTAAATCAACTCCAAACTTTTCTTACAATAAAAATAAAAAGTTTGGAAGGTGTCAGCTAGGTGATTTAATAAATATTAATTTGATTAAAAGAACAGAAATTTAATTCAGTCTCGTGGCGCATTTCATAATTTTTTGTAAATAATGTTTAAACTTCTCCTTTGTTATTTTTACATGCTGAAAATGATAAAAACCTTTTTTTTGTGACATTTTCACACATAGAAACTTGATTTTTTTGGAAAAAGTTTGACTAAAATCTGACTTTCTATCTTGGGGACCGAGGTAAATCAAGGTTTTTGGTCAAATTTCGGTCAATTTTTTTTCAAAGATTGATTTTTTATGTAGAAAAGTGTCAGCTAACAACGTGTTTATCGTTTTTAGCGCAAAAAATTATTATTATTATAATTTCTGAAAAATACTGAAATGCCCCTATAGACTAAATAAGTGCCAAAAACATATATTGGGTTGTCGAATCGAATATTCGATTTCGAATATTATTCGATATTATTCGAAAATTTCGAATATCGAATGCCGAATCAACATTCGAAAATCTTGAAATTCGAATATTTAAAAATATTAGGTTGTCCCATAAGTTTTGCGAAAAACCTTTAGATTTTTTTCGAAAAGCAATTTTCATAAAAACTTGGCAAAATGACACTTTCTAGAACCAGAATTTCATCCTGAGCACGAATCTGGTGTCAGAAATACCATAACTCGTCATCATAACATTATTTTATTCAAATTAACCACCCTCACATTCAACACATTTTAACCAACGATCATGTAATTTTGCAATTCCTTGAACATAAAAACCAGAGGATTTCTTATCATAGAAGTTCTTGACGGCTGCCTTGACTTCGTCCACGCTCTTAAATTTCCTCCCGCTGAAATTGTTGGCCATTGAGAGGAATAGATGGTAGTCGGTTGGCGAAAGATCAGGCGAGTACGGCGGATGAGGAAGCACGGTCCAACCAAACTCGGCAATCTTCTGCTTGACGTAATTGGCAACTGAAACAATGTTATCAAAACTATCCAAAACTATGAAGATACCGTGAGGACGAGCATTGTCGTGAAGAAGAAGGACTGATTCTTTGTGAGGACGCTTCAGTGCCAACGCTTCTTTGACACTTCCCAACTGCTCGGCGTAGACGAACCGATCGATGGTCTGATTTGGTGACAAGAATTCGGAGTGAATGATTCCTGTAAAGATGTAATAAATAGATGAATTAAGAAGGGAAAGCAAACCTTCGCTATCCCAGAAAACTGAATGCAACACCTTCTTCGGATGGAGGCCTGGCTTTGCTGTTGGACGAGCCTTGGTTCCCTTCCTGACCCACTGCCTCTTGCGCTTGATGTTTAATTGTTTGATTAGGACTGATACGTGAATAAGTCTGATACAGTCGAGTCTCGATTTAACGATCACCCGATATAACGATCACTCCCAATTTAACGATCACCTGAGACAAGTTTGGTTGGTCTGAACTAAATTAAGGCAAAGAAAGTCTCGATACAACGATCACTCGATTTAACGATCACCTCGGTTTAACGATCACCCTTGATCGGTCCCAAAAGTAAAAATTACACTCGATTTAGCGATCACAACCAAAAAAAACGTATTTTGAATTGCCACATTGTTTTTCGAGCAAATTTTTGTTGCGTAAAATATTTTGTTGAAGTTTTGTCATTGTTTATCTTTCGTGTATCCAATTTTTTCGTCTTTGAGTAATGTAATTTCCTAGTAAACACATCTCCTAGTAAACACAGCATTGTTTGTTCTCCTAGTAAACACAGCATCGTTTGTTCTCCTAGTAAACACCGCATTGTTGTTCTCCGCTTCTTTTCATTAATAAATACGGCACACAACGTTGAACGTGTTATTAACTCTTTGAAAGTCTCGAAATAACGATCAGCAATATTCTTTCAGAATAAAGGTCTCGATATAACGATCACCTCGATACAACGATCACCTCGATTTAGCGATCACCTGAGGCGTGTCCCCAGGGTGATCGTTAAATCGAGACTCGACTGTACGTGTTTTAAATGTCCAATAGTATAACAAAAATTTCGAATATCAAATGTCGAATGTCGAATGTCGAATATTCGAAAATATCGAATCGAATATTTGAAAATTTCGAATATCGAATCGAATCGAATATTCGAAAATTTCGAATATCAAATGTCGAATGTCGAATATTCGAAAATATCGAATCGAATATTTGAAAATTTCGAATATCGAATCGAATCGAATATTCGAAAATTTCGAATATTGAATATCGAATCGAATATTCGAAAATTTCGAATATCGAATCGAATATTCGAAAATTTCGAATGTCGAATATCGAATCGAATATTCGAAAATTTCGAATGCTCGACAACCCTACTTATGAAACTGCTTTTGTAATTTTAACGTCACTGTCAAATTTAGAATTCCACTCTAGACAAACAAGATTTAAATTCAACCTTTCACAGTTGTTTAAACTTTCTTGTCTTAACGCGCATTCATAATGAGGAGGATGTTTGAGGATGCTAAAACATACTCACTAAGAATCTTGTAAACAGAATCCTCGCTTCTTGTACTTTTTTTTCCAAAATTATTCAGTTGGTGTGGTTTTTTTAGTTTCCAGTTGCTTATATAGCTTCTGATATCATATAGTTGAGGTTTAGGCATGGTGCTCAAAAAATACAAAATACCAAAAAATATACAAAAACATAGTTAACTTAAAAGATACGAAGTTCCTTTATGAATTTTGTATGTCTTTTGTATGACTCTGTATGACTTTTGTCTGTCCTTGTATCCTCTGTCTCGTTGCTAAAATTTTACATATTTTTAGCTGATTTATCTTCGCATTACCTTAAGAACACTACTAAAGATGGAAAAAAATCAAACCGAAAAGGAAGGCACACATAAAGGGCGTCGTATAAAGGTTACCTCTGTCATATACACTATCCTTCAGTCGAAGTTGTGTCTACGTATAAATGGCCAGGTGTGTTTAACCAGGTGTCATCATATACATTATGCTCTGCGGATAACCTCCTTTTTATGGTAAATGATGTTCTTAAATTATTTGTAGATAATTATAACTGTTTTCAACTGTTTTAAAAAGAGCAAAGACGTTTGGAAAAATACCCAAAATACAGGGTGGTCCAACATAAACGCATGAATTCATTTTCGCCATAACTTTTTTTTGACAAGATCTTTTTTATATTTGAAAGTTGAATAGATGAGAAATCGAATGACACCAAACTTATTACATTTCATGTTTGTTATCACTGTTAAAAGCATGTATGAAAGAAAAGTTAATTTTTTATCTTTTAGCCATGGTCTACAATGCTCAAGAGAAGGCGAATTGTGTCGACGAGCCTCTCCACTCACCTCGTGTTACAGTTTGGGCTGCTATTGGTCGTCGAGGAGTCATTGGTTCCTACTTCTTTGACAACTACCTACAAATGCTGCAACAATTCTTCTCACCATATATGTTTTTCGATTCGACAACAACCCAAAAACATATATATTGCCAAAAACATATATGCCGATGGCGAAGAAGTTCTATTCTGCCGCTGCAGGATCTATCGAAAGCGAACGGCTTTTTTCAATAGCAGGAATTATTGACGCTACTTGCATATACCCCCCAAATCAACTTTTTTTAAAAGTGTTTTTAAACACCCTATATCGACTCAAAATCGCCTCAGGAGTTCAAAAAAGACATTATTTTTGAGTTCTGGTCTATAAAAAATCGAGTTTTGGGCATTTTGAAATCTCGACCAGTGTTTGCGTGACAAGTAATTGTAACGAAAAATTTGACAATGACAATGACTGACAATGCTTGTCAGTCATTGTCACGCTAATTTTTTTGGTACTTGTCATTGTCAGTCACGCTAAATTTTTTTACACCTGTCATTGTCATTGTCACTCACTCTAAATTTTCTCACACTTGTCATTGTCATTATCAGTCACGCTAAATTTTTTTACACCTGTCATTGTCATTGTCACTCACTCTAAATTTTCTCACACTTGTGATTGTCATTATCAGTCACGCTAAATTTTCTTAAACTTGTCATTGTCATGTCAAATTTGTCAAAAAATCGGCACGATGTCATTACAACAGGTTCACTTACCAGTGACTTTTACAAACCATGACAAGCGCTATTCGAAAAGCCGCAATTTATATTCACTCTTTCGATCTTTTCCCCTTCATGTTTGCATCATATAATTACAATCACTCCATACTCTTTTCAGCCAACCCAATCTTCATGGAACTCAACGACAATAACAACGAACAAGCGACAGTTATCTCAGGAGTGGCAAGAGGCAACAAGGAGAGAATCGAGGTGAAGATCCTACCAGAGGGAAAAAAGCGAAAAGGTGAGATTTTTAATTGTATTAAGTTAATCCGATTAACCAAGAGTCGATAATTCTTTTTAGCCAATCAACATCCTACGTGGTCCTGGGTTCAAGAAGGAGAAGAAGTCGATCACCCCGAGAAGAAGTGGATAGTGTGCAAGGAAGTCAAGTGTTCTCAACCATTCTTCGCTGCCGCCTCTTGTTTGTTGACTGCTGTAGCTACATTTCGACGGCGAAATGTTCCATTGCATCTCCAATTTCACCTCTCACTTTCTGGCAAACCTTGGATCGAACAGTGAGTTTCTTTATAATCTATTCATCCTTCATCTATATCTTTATACAGTATTTGGACTATGAGGTTCCGTCACGTTTTTTGTTTCTTTTGTACTTTTCTCCCAACTTTTTCCTCGCAATTGTTTTTCTGTAAAGTAGGTGCACAACTACAGCGTATCCTCTTTCTTTTGAGTATATGGTTGCCAATACAAACATGTATATTTATGGGGCTTAGACGACCAACAAACTTTGAAATTGGCCAAATTTTTGATTTTCAAAACTTTTTCAACTTCCGAGGGTTTGTTACCCTACTTTTTATAACCATTTTTAATTATGTAAAGTAGGTGCACATCTACAGCGTCTCAGCTTTCTTTTGAGTATAAGGTTGCCTATACAAACCTGGATATTTGGGGGTCAGAGACGACCAACAAACTTTGTGGTGCAGAAAACGAAAATTTGTGTAATTTTTGCTGGGTATTTTATCTGGGAAAAAAGTATGTAAAGATATACCTATTTTTATGAATAAAGTCATAGCCCCTCATTGAAATTTCGAAATACTATAGAGGCGCCGATAGGCGCCTGTGGTCCCTTGTAAATAATATTTTCAGGAATGGAATTCAATTGCGGATTTGGCTCTTCAACTGTTCACGGTCCCTGCGACGTCAGCGCCAATCGAACGCGTATTCTCTCAGGCGAGTATGATCACTGGAGGAAGGAGAAACAAAACGGGATTCACTCTGCTCATTGCGAAGTTGTTCGTCTATTTGAACAAGACTTTGATTTGATTTTCGCCTACTTACATGTTTGCGGGATAAATTTGTGTTCTTGTTAGTCGTTTATTTAAAAGTCCTGACATTTCCTTAATGTAATGACATTTACGCGTTGTCATGACAATCACACAGATCATGGTAAGTCATTCAATTGTCATGCCTTGTCATGACTTGTCATAGTCATTGTCACACAATTTTTTTTCCACATTTGTCATTGTCAATGTCAGTCACGCTAAATTTTCTCACACTTGTCATTGTCATTGTCAGACACACAAATTTTTTTGATACTTGTCATTGTCATTGTCAGTCACGCTAAATTTTTTTACACTTGTCACTGTCATTGTCAGGTGACATCTCCAAAACGCTTGTCACGAAAACACTGATCTCGACCATATGACTGTTTTACCCTGTTTTTCAACATGGGACTTGGCAAAAAGTACCTCTAAATGCATTTTTGATCGAGAGTCTTGCTCGGAATTATGTCTAAGGTAAGTGAGTGCGCGCATCTCTAACCGAAGGGGGCTTGGGGGCTTGGTCGGTTAGAGATGCGCACACCCACATACCTTAGATGCAAATCACTCGAAAGTGACTCTGGATGCATGAAAAAGCATGCATACCAGAGTTTATTTATGCGGTAGGCACCAGTATTCAAAACTATGTTCAACTTCTTTCATTTTAAAGTAGGTAAAAGTTTTAGTTGTCATTGAGGCCATGCCAGGTACGAAAATTCTGGACCGAAAGGTCGAACTTCAATTTTGTTGGGTGAAGATGTTATGATATCGAAAGAGGTTGACTTTAATAGGGCAAATAGTCGAAATTTCAAAATGCGAAAAACTCTTTTTTTATTGACCAGAACCTGAAAATAAAGTATTTTTCGAACTCCTGAGGCGATTTTAGGTCGATATAAGGTATTTGGGAACATTTAAAAAAAAACTTGATTTGGGGGTGTGGTATATGCAAGTAGCGCCGAATTATTGTTACTGATCTTCGAAAACGTTTAACACCGAGAAACCTTAGAATGTTGCTTTTTATTCACAATAATTTGCCGTGTTTGAATAATTTTTAAATTTTCGAATAAAAAATTTGCCTATTTCTGATATCTGATTTCTGATATCTGATTTTTTCGACAACTGATATCTGATTCTGAATTTTTTGAAAAAGGTCGGCTGCAACCCTGGTAGGTACCCAATAAGGCGTATAGGTATGCATCCAGGTCAATTGATTCACGTTCAATTGGTCCACACAAGGCTAAATAAAGTTTATTTATAGTTTATTTAATAAACTATACTATTAAACCATAAATCATGTACTCAAAACGGTTACTTAGGACCAAATAACTGTTTTGACCATCAGAATCTCAATATCCTGGGTAGGTACACACTCCGAGGTGTCGACCCCAAATTTGAGGGAATTTTTCTGAATGGAAAAAACAGTTCTGTCTTGCTTAACACAAATTTTATAGTTGTACTTAAGTTGTCCAGCTGGACGTTCATCTGGAGGATGGAGGACTACCTAAGTTTCTCAGGTGTTAGTTGGAAATTTGACATAAAAACCCCAACTTACCGAGTCTCTAGAAAATTATTCTTTCAACGAAATCAAAAACCTTTTTGCAAAGATACTCTATGCGAATGTTCCCAGCGAAAAAAATAATTTCAAGCACATTTGAAAAAAAGAAAAAAAAAGAGAAAAAAAACAAACACCCAAAGACAAAATACCCAAAGACAAAATACCCAATTACAAAATACCCAAAGACAAAATACCCAATTACAAGATACCCAAAGTACAAAATACCCAATGGTCAAAATACCCAATGGTCAAAATACCCAATGGTCAAAATACCCAATGGACAAAATACCCAATGGTCAAAAATACCCAATGGACAAAATACACAATGGTCAAAATACCCAATGGACAAAATACCCAAAGACAAAACACCCAAAGACAAAATACCCAAAGACAAAATACCCAAAGACAAAGTATGTTTTTGGTGGTCTTTTGATGGCCTATCAACATTTAAAGCCATATGGTGCAAATTAGATGTTGTGTTATTACGATAATAGCATATAGTGCACATTATTTGCACAATATGCATATTGGGTATTTTGTCCATTGGGTATTTTGTGACTTTAGGGGGCAACATTTTTGCCTTTGTCCCCCCTGTTGTTTTTTGAAGTTTTTTAAATAAGTTTTTTACAAAACCCCACAAGTGATTCTCTAGATAAATTTATCGAAATAGATGAGGCCTCGATTTGTAAAAGAAAGTACAACCGAGGTCGTTTCCGTATGGGTGCGTCACAGTGGGTGTTCGGAGGTATAGAACGTGGGGTAGGTTTGCATATAAAAAGTTCTGTTCTTATTGGTTAGCAATTGGAGTTATAGGTGGATTGGCATTTGCTATCCGAGTGAAGGATCGCAAAAAGAAGACACTCTTACGTCTCATCCGCAAGCATATTTTACCGGGAACAACTATCATCAGCGATGAATGGCCTGCCTATCGAAAGCTAGGTAAGAAATTAGGACGATCTGTCGGATATAAGCAGTAGTTAGTGGCCGCCTTTTGTCAAATGATCATAAAGTAAATTACATTTGTCATTGGGTATTTTGTCCATTGGGTATTTTGTCCGATAGTATTTGATCATTGGTATTTTGGCACTGGGTATTTTGTAATTGGAGTATTTTGACCATTTGGGTATTTTGACCATTAGGTTTTTGTACTTTGGGTATTTTGTAATTGGGTATTTTGTCTTTGGGTATTTTGTCTTTGGGTTTTTGACCATTTGGGTATTTTGTCCATTGGATACCTTGACCATTGGAGTATTTTGACCATTGATTTACGATATTGGGTATTTTGTAATTGGGTATTTTGTCTTTAGGTATTTTGTCTTTGGGTATTTTGACCATTGGGTATTTTGACCATTGGGTATTTTGTCTTTGGGTATTTTGACCATTGGGTATTTTGACCATTGGGAATTTTGTAATTGGGTATTTTGTCTTTGGGTATTTTGTAGTTTCTCAAAGAGACATTATATCCTTAACTTAACTTTTTTTAGGAAGTAGCTGAATACTTGGCCGAAGAAGTGGTTCCACTAGCGTCAAATCCCTTTGCTTATTGGAGAGATCATGGCACTAAATGGACCATTTTGAAACCGATGGCGAAGAAGTTCTATTCTGCTCCTGCAGGATCTATCGAAAGCGAACGGCTTTTTTCAATAGCAGGAATTATTGACGCTACTTGCATATACCCCCCACCCAAATCAACTTTTTTTAAAAGTGTTTTTAAACAGCCTATATCGACTCAAAATCGCCTCAGGAGTTCAAAAAAAACATTATTTTTGAGTTCTGGTCTATAAAAAATCGAGTTTTGGGCATTTTGAAATCTCGACCATATGACTGTTTTACCCTGTTTTTCAACATGGGACTTGGCAAAAAGTACCTCTAAATGCATTTTTGATCGAGAGTCTTGCTCGGAATTATGTCTAAGGTAAGTGAGTGCGCGCATCTCTAACCGAAGGGGGCTTAGGGGCTTGGTCGGTTAGAGATGCGCACACCCACATACCTTAGAAGCAAATCACTCGAAAGTGACTCTGGATGCATGAAAAAGCATGCATACCAGAGTTTATTTATGCGGTAGGCACCAGTATTCAAAACTATGTTCAACTTCTTTCATTTTAAAGTAGGTAAAAGTTTTAGTTGTCATTGAGGCCATGCCAGGTACGAAAATTCTGGACCGAAAGGTCGATACGTAGGTATTGTAAATTTCCAATGACCAGAAAGACAAAAATTAGCCATACAGTCAAACATCGATTGAAGGACAGCCTTGGAACCGGTCGAACTGCTGTCCTTAAATCGAGTGTCCTTAAATCGATTTTTTGAAACCCAAGTGCTGTGATCCTGTCCTCAAATCGAGAGAGTCTCTTCTTAAATGACCAACCTCCACCATCTTCACAAAGTAATGTTTTATTTATTTATACATTTAAGCAAACAAACACTAACTACAGCAAACAATAACATCAAGGGTTAAGACTGAAATAATGTAAAAGATTCCTTTGTTTGAATTTCTGCACGCGTTCTTTGGCCAGGAACTCGTCGAGTTTGTCGGTCAGCTGGATCACGGTTGGATCACTAGAGTTCTCTTCAACCTGCTTCAAATCGCTGAAAGACCTTGAGTGCGGCGGTTATTTCTCGAGCTGTGACTAGCGGCTCCGGCGCTTCTTCGATATCCATCACCTCGGTGATATGTGTATTTTGCACTACATTTTGTCCCGACACGAATTGCGTGTCAGTGTCTGGTATATTCAATTGTTAAGAAGTTAATTAGATAATTGTTGTATTGTTGTCTGGTGTTCTGTTACAAAGTTCTGCTGTTTATTCTTGCGCTCATACTTCTTGCCCATCTATTATACAACATCGCTAAAAGAAAAGTCATTTAAAAAACCAAATAAACCAAAAAAACCTTCCCGCTTATAGCTCTTCCGCTGTTGAGACATCCGCTGCGATTTCCGTTAGAGAACGCGTTCCACCGGTTGCCAGATCGTCCACCGCCAAGTTCTCGTCGAGACCACCTTCTGTCAGCTGCATTGCTTCCAGTTCGGCCCACATCGTTGCTTCTATCGTTGCTTTGAGAATCGCTGCCTTGTCGCTGAGAATATTTCGAACGGAATACGCCGGAATGCCAAATTCGGTGCTCAAGTCTTTGAAGTTCTTGCCCACTGAAGCCTCGATTATTTCCTTTTTCTGATCTAGAGAAATAACGCGGCGCTTCATACTTTGAGTAAACATTTCGACGCTGAAAGTAGAGACAAACATTAAATAATCGGCAATAAAAATTCACAAAATAAACAACGCTAACTGTGAAAAACCGAATGTGTTTGTCCTTGGAAAATGGTAAAAATTTTTGTAGAGACAACGAAAATTTAAAATGTTGCGGAAAATTTTCTTGCTGTCCTTAAATCGAGTGTCCTTAAATCGAGGTTTGACTGTATCGAACATTTGCCTTGACAACTGCGGAACACGAGGGTTAAAAGGCTTACAATTAAGATGCGCACACATACATGATTGCGCCAGAACGAAAATGCATTTACAATTCTTTTTGGCTAGCTGCGGTACAAAAGCTGGTTAGAAAACAATAATTTCTTGGTTCAATAAAGAATCCAATTTATGGTCAATTTGGATGAAAATTCCGTTTTCAGAATTTTTCATCTTTACCTGAAAACGAACATTTATCGTTTATAGCTCTTAATTTAGTCTTACAAAAAATTGATAAGATTTAGAGTATAGCATTTCTTCAGTGACTGTTAAAAATATTTTTGATTTTTTAGATTTAATTTGTAAAGGATAAATCTGAAAAGTTCCGCCTTTGGCCGAAAAGTTCCGCCTTTGGCTGAAAAGTGTCACCTTTTGGCTGAAAAGTGTCACCTTTTGGCTGAAAAGTGTCACCTTTTGGCTGAAAAGTGCCACCTTTTTTTTCTTTTAGTCAAAGAGGTAAGTATATAGGCATTCTTTTTTCAAAGTGATAATACCAGAAGGTAGCCCTGTGATCCTAGTTTCTAACGATGTATCACTTGTTGCAACATCTATGCACAAATGTAGCACAAAAAGATAAAAGTATGAATCAAATTATTTTTCCGACTTGCTTTATACTTTACGTTTTTGTACTAGATTTTGAAAAGATGTTGCAGCAAACGATACGTCATTAGAAACTAGAATCGCACGGCTCCCTGATGATGTTATTACTTTAAAAAAAATGTTTATATCTAGCACTATTCAACTTTCTTCTCTAAAACTCAAAAAGGTGGTACTTTTCGGCCAAAAGGTTGCACTTTTCAGACAAAGGGTGGCACATTTAATTCTCGTCCAATTTGTAAATTACTTACCTAAATCTAATTTTTTAATTTTTTGTAATATTTGTTGCTAAAAGTGAACCTAATTAATTCATTTTCACAGCACTCGAAATGGTAAATATTATTCATTATGAATTCTCCAAGTGGACTGCTCCAATAGGCTTTGTTAATGAATATTTTTATTACGTAGAAATGGATAATGATCCAAATAGAACTCGTTTTCTGCGGACAAATTCTTTCGACCACCTGACTGAAAGTGCTATGAGTGAACTTCTAGCTGTGTTCAATCTTCCAATACACTATTTCCTATATCCTATTCTAAAGTTCCTGCCAACGATACTTTTACAAATTGGAAAAGATTGGTCCAAAGTTTGATGTATTACCAAAGGGCTGCGTAAGATACACTGATATGTACTTCAAGCGCAAAGGATTCAAAGGTAGCAAGGTAAATTAGACTAGATCAAATTTGCATTATAGAACGTAATCGAAAAAATATATTTCCTAATTTATTTTCCTTGGTCTGTCCTGCTCTTTTTGAGTATGAGTTCCAAGTCATGTTTTGGCACCGGCTTCTAAGCTACAGGGTGAGTTTACTTTTTTCGCCCTGTCAATAACCTTGAATATAAACTCTGCATTTGGATTATAATAAATTCTATAGCTTTTTGTAAAAATTGGAATTCATTTATATTTATACAATTTTTTAACCGAATCTAATTTAATTGATTTAAGTATTACTGAAGGCAACTTATATGAAAATTTAAAAAATGAGATTTTTTCAGATTCAGCGTTTTGGGATTAAACTAATAAAATTGGACATTGGTTCAGCAAATATACAAGCATATTCCTCTAGAATATTACAATCAGGTTTCAAAATATATGTACAGGTTGGTCTAAAATTTTCCGACTATTTGTTTTGCTCATAACTTTTTAAATTTGCGCTATTTCGATGAGATCTTTTTTGTTTGAAAAATGGGCGATGAGAATTTGTTTGACACCAAACATGTCACTTTTTGTTCAAAATTTCATGTTTTATCGATCTGTTTAAGAATTGCATAATTTTCAGCCGAAATGTCGAAAGATCTCTTTATGTAACATTTATTTGAACAACGTTCGACAGTGGCAACAACATGTGACAGCAAATTATTCGACATTTTCATGCTTCTGCTCTACATTCTGCGTTGAAAATCTGTGCATCTGCGGAGCCGATTTTGAACGAATTCGTGGCATGATCAACCATCTCCCATGGCATTTCATCGATAAAAGAAAATTATGCAAATCTTTAACGGGTCGGTAAACACAAATTTTTTAATGAAAAAGAAACATGTTTGGTGTCAAACAAAATCTCATCGCTTTTTCTTTCCAACAACGAAAGAACCTCGTCGAAATAGCGCAAGTTCAAAAAGTTGAGCAAAACAAATACAGTTGAATCCTTGATGGGGTCATCCGTCACCAAAATTTAACTCGCGCGACATTTAACTCGCCATTTTTATCTCGCGAAACAGTTATTTCGCCAAAATTTATCTGAGCAAACGATTAGTTCACCGGAAATCTCTAACCCAAAATTGCATGGTGAAACCGGTTTGTTAGGAGCAAAATTTTGATTTCACCTACTCTAAGCCTAAAACCTTGGGTAGGTACCCTGGGCTTAGGTGGATATTACATCGGGACATCGGGGGACATCTGACTTATCTTACAGACACCTAACCCTGCCTGGGATCTCTCACCCACTTTCAGGACATCTAACCCAGCCTGGGATTTCATACCCATTTTTAATACATCCAATCCAGTCCGGGATCCCATTTCAAAACATTTATTTTCAATACTTGAAATCTCCATCGTGTTCAGCGCAGAAAGTTGCTTTAAAATCATTTTCTATACCAACTATTTGTTTCAAACACTAAAATTCAGATTTTTGCGCCAATTTGAATTTCAAATGCTGAAAATCTCAAAATTTTGTGAAAAATTTTAGAAAAAGGTTTTTTCGAATGTTTTCCAGTTTTACTCAGCTTTAATTCCCATCGAGACAAAAAATTTTTATCTTGTTCTACGTTTCCTTGCGCATCTTTTAAACATAAACATTGTTATGCGACATAATATTTTGGCCACCCTCCACCCTTCCGGAGAACACCCACCTGAACCCCAAAATTTCGACCCTCAGGATACCCCGAGTTGGTTCAGGTTTTGGTAATTTTCTCGAGATTTTCGACTACACATGTGGAATATTAAAATTTATTAATGTTCTACACATTCTGGCGCAACTTTTGCGCTATTATACTTTAAACTTGCAAAACAATATCGCTCCTTTCACAACAATTTCAGGTCTCCAAAACCGAGATTTTTTCGAAAAAGCCGCGAAATTTAAAAAAACTTCAGAAAAAGGTTTTTTCTCAAAATTTTCAACATCAAAATTGAAATTTAAAAATTTTATCTTGTTCTACGTTTCGTGGCGCTTAGGCTTGAAAAAAATTTTCACAGACACACCTCAAATCTGATTTCACCATTCGCTTTCTCGCCCCCTGATACGTTCAAAAAGTGGGGTATATTCAAGTGCCACCAACAAACTAAAATTTAGCGTGTTTTTAAAATATCGTTACCGTGATTATTCTAATAGGAGCCCCGTCTTTAATAGTAATCCCCCCTATTTTTGAAAAAGATTTCAGAGTTAGGGCCATTTTTGATTGACAATTTCAAGATTTTTAAGGGACCAGACTGTCGGAAAAGAAAAAGGCTTTGAAAATCGAGTTAAAAAAGTGTCGGACCCAAGGCGGGAACGAAATTTTTGCCATTATGTTATTGAAGGATTCGACTGTAGTCGGAAAAATTTACACCACGCTGTATATGTCTCAACGAATTCATAGTAATTTTTTTTAGATTTATATGAGTGTTTGCAGGACGTCCCAACCTTAATATCCTCTTCAAGCAGCGTTTTCGTCTATTTCCACTCAGAAAAAGAAGTTTTTGAGGTTGAGAATATCGAAGGCTATCAGGTTCGTAAAAAATGATATTAGAAAAGGGATACCGTATTTTTGGAGAATCCGATTTACTTTTGCACTTTGGTTTTTTGAAAATTAAGATGTGGTCAAACACGCAATTTTTGGACAAGCGCTAGATCTAAAGTGTGTCTGTGTTTTCAATACTTTTGAGAAGGAAATGAAAAGCGACCATTCGACCATGCTTTCAAGATATTTCTTTAAACCAAAACTAGGAAAACACAGACACACATTAGATCCAACACTCTTAACACACTTCCCTTTTTTAAATTGGCGCCCTTTTTTTTTTTTTTTTTTTACAGAACCAGACAAAAAGTAGGAGATAGCACACGGCATATACCAGCTCACCATGCGCTTCTTTACATGGTTGGTATGGTTTACATGGTCTTTACATTACATTACAAAATTTTCAAAACAATTGCGCAGCACACGTCTGATATACGACAGCAAATACGATAAAATGAAAATTTGAATTTGAATTATTATTTTGGTCTCACGCATTAAAGTGGTCCCCGCCTTTTGGAAATTCAAATTTCACCGTGTAACGCACGGTTCACCCTCCTTTCCGCAAAACTCCTTTCCGCAAACTCCTTTCCGCAAACTCCTTTCCGCAAAACTCCTTTCCGCAAAACCTTTCCGCAAAACTCTTTTCCGCAAAAATTTTTAATAAGGTTTTTGGTCAATATTTTATCTAAATTATTTCACTTTTCTTTCTTCTGCAGTTCTGCTGGCTGATCCAGTGCCAACCTAACCAAGTGGTCGTCCATTTGGTGTAACTATATTTTTTATGATTTTCGGTTTCTGAACTTGATTTAAAAACCCGATTTTGCGCTAATTCAAACATTTTACCGTGTAACATCTATTAATAGATCCAGGTCTATTATTTTTCAACACTCTCGAAATCTGGAAAATTTTGGGTCGAGATTTTTAGGTGTGAACCTGAAATTTAAAAAGCAGAATCGCTAGAGCCCGTGGTAGTTAAGAAAATGCACAAAAGGTTTGCCAAATGTTCATTCTCAGCTGAGATATAACTGTTTAAAGTCGAGGGGTGTCTATCATTATAGAGGGTCAATGGTTAAATTTCTAGATAGCCTCTTTCACAGTGGGTATACTTTCAGTCAATTAGTTTGGGACTAAGGCAACTTTTTTGAATTTAAAATTAAAAAAAGCTGCCTTGGTCCCCAACCTAATTTCCACTGAAGGGGGTATACTGCACTTTGAGTGAGGGGGTATACTAGAATTGTCTGGTCAATTAATAGAGGTTTTACGGCAAATAAAAAAGTTTTGTATCTGTATACCGATGAGCTTTATTCTGATCAAATATATCAACTTTCCATAACACGCATAAGGTTAGCATAACAGGCGAAGACAGTTGAAATCTATGACAATTTTCCAGCGATAATTTCTTGACCATATTCTTTCGAGCATCTTTCATTTCGGTCTGAGAGCCCGGTGCCACCCCTCCATGTGATTGTTTGTGCGCAAGACCGGCGAGAGCTGCCTTATTCTGGTTCCAGTCCGCGATTGGAAATAGCGATCCTTGACTGACTTCCCACACTTTCGGCCCCGCATGTATGTACGCTCAAAATATTTCAGATAATCTGAAACTTAAATTTTTCAAGGTATCGTTTTTAGCAAAGTACCATTTCTCTTAACTTCTCAAATAAAAATACCTTCCAAATTTGTAAACAAATTAAAATCCTCGATTTCATGACACGCCAACAGCTCCTCTTGACTCTTCGAAACCCATCGCAACTTGATTAATTGGCAGGAAAGAAAGAGCCACAAGAGATCTAAAGAGCCCTCGCACGTTGTATTGATCGTAGGCTGGCTGAAGCTGTTTCCATTGACATGAGCGAACGCATTCTTTTGAAAGGTGGAACAAACAAAAGTTTACTTCGAATTCATCACCGAAGACATCAAAGAGAGCATTGATCGGAGCAAGTTCAAAATCTTAAAGGATTTAGATCAGTTCATGAATTAGAACTTGCCTGCCATTACTGATTCAGGGCAGATATTACTGTCATAATCATGCAAGGTGTGGAACATCCGCGAGTACGTTTCTTCAGTCTTATTCGGGAGTAGAGCGTAGAAGCACGGCAACGAAGAATCCCCAATGAAATCGGTTTGCGTATTTTCTGAACCATCTGCTGTAGAGAGAGATCCGAAGGCAAAAGTATCAGCTGTTCATCCGAGAGATTAGATTTGCAGCTTCCACGATGAGACCAGACCTCATTCCAATACTTCGCACTGCATCTTCTTTCACTTGCACGATGCGTTGACGTAGCTGAAAGATACTTTACATAAGTAAAAATATCAATAATTACGAGCCTGGAAATTGCTTTGACTCCTCCGACACGTGTGCGACTTAACTTGGTCGGATTCTCAGTAGAGCCATATTTGGAGATTGCTCTTCCACCACAGATTCTAACGCAACGCCAGTTCTGAACTGTCTTCACAGAATTTGAATAGGCTCTACGCATTTGATAACCGTTACACATCACTAGCATATTTCCTTTGCTCGTTTTGCTTATTGACGCCATTATCTATAAAATACAGTTCATATCAGCTAATTTTGACCTATGAGAAAAGCACACGCAAGAGTGAAAACATAGACAATATAAAATGAAATAATTTAGATAAAATATTGACCAAAAATCTTATTTAAAATTTTTTGCGGAAAAGAGTTTTGCGGAAAGGAGTTTTGCGGAAAAGGAGTTTGCGGAAAGGAGTTTGAAAGGAGTCTGCGGAAAGGAGTTTTGCGGAAAAGAGTTTTATGGAAAGGAGTTTGCTAAAGGAGTTTGCGGAAAGGAGTTTTAGCTGAATAGGAGGGTTAACAGTAGTTCACTACGTTTCAATGAAACAATTTCGATCAATTATAAACAAATTATTTTTAACTATTTCATCCAAAGTCAGCAGTTATTAGCTGTATTGAAATAACGTAAATTTCCAAAAATGCCTACCTGTTCTCCAACTTTACTGATGTGATAATTAACTTATTTTCAGCTCGAAAAGATCCAAGCCAATGAGCAAGACCGCCGCAACAAAGCTACAGCTTCAGCACCCGTATTCCGAACTAACTGGTCAAATAGCGGGATCTGTTATCCAACAACCCAAACGTCCAGCCAACGGCTTGCCCGTAGAGCCCAGTTATGACACCGACTTTGACACATTGGACGAGCCTGTTTGGGACACCATCAACAGGGATTTAAAACTAGTCAGTGGCAAATTTGCCCAAGTATTGGTACCGGCTAAGAAGGAGCAAAATGTGCTAAAGAACTGGGATCTATGGGGCCCACTCTTTATTTGTGTGGCTCTTTCATTGTAAGACTGGATTACTTAAAACTCTCACATTCGTTCCAATTGTGCAGGAAATTTTAGAATACTGCAAGGAATGCGTCCAGCAAAGGCCCTCAATTCACCCAGGTGTTCTCGCTAGCTTCTTTGGATCTTGCGTGGTCACCTTGAACATCAAATTACTAGGTGGAAAAATGTAAGTGTTGAAACAAAGGGACTATTAAATAATAGCGTAGCTAGCCCCGAATGTAGCCTTCCTCTTTTTTAAAATTACTACTAAAATTACTAGTCATACCCGAAATTCGTTACCCGACTCGAACAATTTCGGGTGCTAAACAAATGTAGCATTCACAATACAATTTGAGACTTGTTAGAATAATTCAATTATAGATTTTGATACACAGTCCCTATTGACATAGCACCAGGATTTACGGGGAGTAGTTTAAAATTCCTCAAAAAAGATCATCAAATTTTTGCAATTGGGGCAGAAAAGACTCAACAAAGCACCCTTAAAATTGCCAAACACAGTGAAGGATCGAAATTGAGGGAATAGTTATTGATCGAGAGTCCATTTCATAGCTACTCTAGTTACTGTTGAACTAGTTACTGCTGGTCTAACTAACAAAGTCAGCTGCTGACACACCAAAAAAATAAAACTATAACCAAACCACGGTTCTGTTAGAGAAATCCGCTTCGGCAAAAACCAACCAAGACGTACAACCAAACTGTCGAAGCTCTTGTGTATAATCTCTTGTGTTAAAACATACTGGTACCCATCAAGAAAAACAGAACGAACAGAAATAACCATAAGCTTTATTGTTTAATACCAACAAAACAACAGTGTATAGAAATGACAAAATGAAGATATTGTGTAGGGAGACCAGCGTACTTTAGATGCAGAGTTCTACTTGCGCCACCCAACGATCACCTGCAGATAGAGTTCAGATTACCTATTCGCAGCTAACATGCTCAAAAGTGGGTCTTACTGAATCCCTGTACATCCCCACCACTGCATTGTCACAGTTCTGCTTGATGAATTGACGTAGGGACAGCGGCTCAAGCACTATTTCGTAGTCGGGATCCAGTATATCCAGCGTCTCAAAGAGGAACGAGCTGCAAATTATGCGGTTATTCTAGAGAACATTAAAAGATATATTAGAAAACGTTGAACAATCCTCGGCACCAATAATGAAAACCTTTCACACAACCGCTAATTTACACTTTTGCTAAAAACCAAAGACTTACATCAACAAATTCGGGTGAGTGCAGATAAACCACGGCGTGAATAAAGTCTCGAAGAGCTTCTGCGATCAGTCCCCTTGTCCGACGATGAATTATTATCTACCCTCGAAGAGGGCTAAAGTTTAAATCTAAAGGCGTAAAAGTCTAATGGCCAAAACAACTAACCGCAATATTTTCCTTAATCAGTCCATTCAGCTGCTGCTCTTCTTCAGAATCAGAAGAGTCCTCCGGCCTCCACCTACTTTGTACACCCATTGGAGGAAGCGAAGCATTCTTGGCTAGCACTGATCTTTCAACTTTACTTGTTGCTGCTGCTTCATTCTTCGCTGCCGGTAGAAAACTTGCTTCTGGGAGGTACCACCAAATCATCAGACGATCTTTCGGATAGAAAAACTGTAGACGGCTGCAAAAGCATAAATTATAATACCAAAACACGAAAAAATGCCAGCTTTAATAGATTTCCAACATCAAAGAGTAAATTGCCTCTGACCAAACGGCTTTCATCTCAAACTCAGCACATTGTTGAAGATGATAAAGAAACCGGCAAAAAAATCAGGATTTGGACTTTTCGCAACCCGTCAAAGGACTCACCTTGATTTTTACTTCCTCTAATTTCACATCATCCGAAGAAAGGCGTGGTTGACGGACTGGTGAATTTACGTGCTCTATTTTATTTTTGCCTACCGACTGCTCCCCTTGCTCATCAGATGAACTGCTGCTACGCCTGTGGACCTGATGGAGATGACGAAGAGTGTTCTGCACCTTGCGATTAGCCTTGCCTCCATACGCCTCTTCAAAGCTCTTGCAGACGTTAGAGTCAATAATTCCAGCTCATTGTGGCAGAAGTCCATAATAATCCGGCCGAATTTGTCTCTTTGGAAATAGCTTTTTAGGACCTGAAAAACTAGGTTGTTGGTAGCTCAGGTATTTTTTTGTAACTGGCTTACTTCCTTGGTCAGCTCCATTTTGTATTTTTTGGCATAGCCATCACGGAGTTCCTGCAGGCTGACATTGTTTTCCTGACCTCCACATAGGTGTACTATCTCTGCTAGTTGCATTCTTCCCTGGAAATTGAGGGAAATTAAAGTTAACTGTGGGAAATAGCCAACTTTTTTAACTATTTTTTTGGGAAACTTGACTATGAAAAACAGTTGACTTCGCACTGCAACACACATCCACCCCCAAAGGATAAGATATTTGGTGTTTTTGGGTCTCAAATGGTGAGTGGGAGAATACCCTCGATTTTTATTTAAGTAATATTTATATAGACAAACGAACCTCTAGTAGTCGACCCTGATTTTCCTCAAGCATAGCCCTGGCGAATTTCTCGTGCTCCTCTTGAACTTTTCTGAATTAAAAGAGAATAAAAAGCTGTCAAAAAGTTAGATATCGAAATATAACTAATATATATCTAATATATAATCGAGAAATGGATATCAAAAACACCCACCTTAAAGCAACACTCTCAGTACCAGTTCGTCT
This sequence comes from Ditylenchus weischeri, assembly GCA_029231635.1. Taxonomy (NCBI): domain Eukaryota; kingdom Metazoa; phylum Nematoda; class Chromadorea; order Rhabditida; family Anguinidae; genus Ditylenchus; species Ditylenchus weischeri. The sequence goes on from JAMRYI010000361.1 coordinate 136,167, forward strand.
ATCCAGAACTGGTGCCAATGGCCCATTGTTCCAGTCCTCCTTGAGCTTGGCACTGAAGAAAGTTCGGCCGTCTGGCAGTAGGGATATTGTGATGTACTTCTTCATTTCGGTTGATTTGATGAAGACCTCGAAGTTGCTGAAGCCCAAACGCATGGCAACTTCATGGGGGTATAAACCGGTGTCCATTCTGAAAACAACATTTTTGCCTGATCACATAGGAGTGCAAAGAAAATTGTCAAAGCGGCCTACAGTCAACTACAAGAAAGATATTAGAGTCGACTGTAGGAAAAAGTATTCAGCTAACTAAAAAATGTAAAAAACTTACTGGAAACATTCTACTAGCCTAGTTACCGACGAAAATCCTTTTCTAGATCCCTCAGTCTTAGAAAGAAGAGTTGCAGTCAATTGGTCAACCACATAATCCAGTAATTCACGGTCATCCATGTTCTCCTCTTTCTACCTTCTTGCCACCATAGCGGGGATTCATAAGCATTTTTGGGAAGAAGTTGGAGATGGAATCTGACAAATAAGTGAATGATCGCTCTGGAGAAAATTAAAGTTCCAAAATTGATCAAAAATTATATCAGTTGAATATCAATTTTATATGCAGCCTGGAGACCGTGTCTGCCATAAATTAAATCGGACCGCATGTTAAATAGGGATGTCACTATTTTGACTTAATACCAAGGGAAATACCAAGAGTTAGGCGAATTTTAAATTGCAGGTGTATGTTACATCTGCAATGCGCTCGTATATAAATTCGCCAAGTTTTAGAGCTGAAATAATAAGAAATTCTACGACTCTACTCTATTCAATAAAGTTACGTAAATAATTTTGAATCCCACACCAGACACAAGCCCTATCTTATCCAAGAGATTTGATCAAAAACTATTCAAATCACCAGATAATGACAACTGGTGATGATACCTAACAGGAAAGACGACGACCACATCTATAATATTTCGATTTATTGGCCCTTACCGCCAGAACAACAATGTACAATTTGAAGAACAATTAAATCTACGGTGACAAATTACGAAAAGGTCTTGAAATTATGCAAAGGAGACCAGCATCCATCCAGAGTAGCCAATTCTACTTGCGCCAACCAACAACCACCTACAGATGGTAAAGCTCGGGTTATTTCTTAGGTACTAAACAAAATGACTCACTAAATCTTTGTACATTCCGACCACTGCCTTGTTGCAGTTGCGCTTGATGAATTGACGAAGGGACATCGACTCGAGAACCACTTTGTAATTGGGATCAATGCATCCACAGTCTTCAACAGGAACTTGAGCTGCAAAATTTATGGTTAACTGTGGCAAACAAAGAGCATGCTGGAAAAAATTTTAAAGTCAATCATGACTTCTAAGCCTTCTGCCAGTTTACACTCTCTTTGAAAAATCAAAGACTCACATCAACAAATTCGGGTGAGCGAAGATGAACCACGGCATGAATAAAGTCTCGGAGAGCCTCTGCACGATCAGTCCCTTTGTCCGACGATGAATTACTGTCGGCCTTCGGCGATGACTAGACTAGAAAACGTAAAAAACAAAAAAAAACTAAAAGCAAAATAACTCACCACGATATTGCTCTAGTCAATCCATCCAGCTCTTTTCGGAATCAGAAGAGTCTTCGGGCCTCCACCTACTCTGCACACCCATTGGAGGAAGCGAAGCATTGTTGGCCGGCACATATCTCTCGACTTCCACTGGTCTCTTCGGCTTCGTATCCATCTCTGTCTGCAGAGATGACTTGTAACTGCTGTTAACACTTCAGATGGTCTGCCGCATGAAAGAAGGGAAGAGGGCTGCAAAAAAGAATCTAATTACAACTTGTACATAGATAACAAAAAAAATTTCACCCTCACTTCCTCTTGCTGCTCATCATCCGAAGAGCTGGATAGCTGGTGAATGGATGGACTTCTGCGCCCTACTTCCTTTTTGCTTCTTCCTCTATCTGCTCCTTGCTCATCAGATGAACTGCTGCTACGCCTGTGGACCTGATGGAGATGACGAAGAGTGTTCTGCACCTTGCGATTAGCCTTGCCTCCATACTCCTCTTCAAAGCTCTTGCAGACGTTAGAAGTGCAACCACCATCCTTGTTGTTGAACAGAGAGGAAGGAAATAGTTTCTCGGTCTTGACTTGAGGCTGACCGGAAGACGGAATTCTGCTGCTGAGATTTGCTCGGAGACACAAATTTGACGCGCTTTTCAATCAGAGACCGAGGCAAAGAGAACTTGCTAGGAACTTCATGCTGCTGCTCAGAAGAATCCCCAAAGATTGTTTCCACGTTCATCTCATCTGTATATTCCATAGCAATTTTCGGCAGAACTGGTCTCAGCATTAAATCCATCCCATTAGTAAACTTAACATGGTACTAAACCCGTTTATATCAGACAAAGAAAAAGACCTACTCCTTTACGGCGAACCGATCGATCATACGGAAACGGAGCAAATTTTCTTTCCTTTTGCACATTCTTCTTGGACTTTTCGTATTGCTCTTGTAAGGCCAGCTTTTCAGTGTGCATTTGGACAATTTCTGCAAACGAAACGGATAAGCGGATAGACACATATCGCCTTAGCAAAACAGTTGAACTCGTTTTTGAAATAACTTTTTGCATATAATGCAGGGCTCGGATCTGTCCTTATAAATAAAATTTGTCCTTATTTTGAGACACTAAATTTTATTTTTTTCTGGAAATTTACGTCAAAATCTTGCTGCTCTGCGTTTGCATAATTCGGAAATTAAATTTATATAAATAGGTATAGCTCTTAGCAAAACCTGTACACATTTTTCACGTGATAACGCTTTTAACAACCTGTAGCTAATCGTCTCTTACGACACCCAACCAGAATAAAATAACTCACCTTTGTATGGCTTACGAAGTCGCAGAAACATCATTCCATGCATTTGATCAGACCTAGATACGATGAACTCTTCACGGCACATCTCGATAAGAATCTTGCTTGGACTGTCGCGAGCGAAAAATTTGCGGAGTTCCTTATGACAAAAGTAAAATGACCAAAATTACAAAAAAGAGGAATAGCCTACATCTTTGGCTAAAACAACATTGTACTTTTCGAGATAAGCGGTTTGCACTTCTTGGTAAGAGATGTCCTTGATTTCAGCGCCGAGTTTGTAAGCCAGGTCCACGAGCCTTCTTTTGCCCTGAAAATAACAATGTTGTAACACAATCCGTGGACTGCCTACTGTATACAGTTAACCACGATCATATATCTCAAAAAAGTCAAAAATATGTCAGCAGCACTGATACAGTCAATTATTTTCTTATTTTTAACCATGTAGATGCAATTACTATGGATGAACCATTTAGATAAGGTGATTGTGGTCTGCTACTTTAACAATCATTTGCAGGGTGTCTCTACAATACCCAACACTCCGACCCTCTAGATGGCACAGGGAATTAACACAAAATAAATTTTAAACACTATATATGAAAAATTGCTCCTCGATTCTGGGTGGCTCAGTGAAAAGGAATTTCGAAAAAATTGTCAATGAAAAAAGTGACAATACATCGTGACCTCAAGAAAGAGGGAGTCGACCGCAATACTGAAATGTCTCTGACCGAGTGTTTTGCAAATGCACAAGGCAGTGTGGAAATTAAAAAATTCAGCTCACCTCCAAGACCATCCCCCGAAATTCTGGCTGCATTGCTCTGGCCATCTTCTCGTTTTCATCCTTCTCTTTCCTAAAACATGTAAGTCAAAAAAAGCTACTTGTAAAATGGACTAACCTGCTTTCAACATAGTTATCGCTAGCGAGTAGGTTGGAGCGGATGTGCTTGATCTTAGGGTTCGGACGCGGTAGATAGAGCGTCGTTTGTCCACCAACGTCCAGTCGAATGTTCACATATTCGCTCATTTTGTCGCATTTGATGAAGGCCTCGAACGTCAAATCCCAGTTCATAAGCAAGAAGCGCCGGGTTGTATCCTGTATCCACTCTGCAATTAAATGGCAATTAACTCTATATAAAATGATAGCTGAAGAAAAACTCACTGAAAGTCCCTTTCCAAATCCTTCATTTCGGTGTAGGGGCGAGCGCGAGAATTGAGTGTCAAGAACAGCTCATAGATGATTTCTCGGAGGGCATTTCCACCTGCTTTGGCTCTCCTGGATTGATTCTCATTTTTGGCTTCTAAATTTTTTAGGAGATTAAGCGAATAGGAGAAGTAAAGACACAGCGAGACACAAAATCATAGATAACTTGAACGAAAGGGATTTGGGACAAACACAGGCAACACAAAATCAATTATATCACCCACCACCTAAATACCCACAAATTGTAGTCATTCTTTGACGATTTTCTACTAATCTATCACTCCTAGGAAACGAATTCTAATTCAAGCCTGGAACTTTTAGGGCAACAAAGCGCCCGAAAAAAAACTTCTCAGAAAAATTAATCAGATTATTGTGCGACCTAATCCCGGTAATTTGATGATGCGCATAGTAAAGCATGAAAAGCAATGTTTGTGATCCGCAGTTGTAACTTTGTCCTGCATAATCAAACATCAATAATATAAAACCATTGGAGATCGGGCCAGGGTGCCATAGTATCCGAGTGTCACATTGTCCAGGCTTGACTGTATGCTCAAAAGAACCCCTTCTTGAGCATCATTGGCTGTAAGCATAGTCGAGTTGACCCCTCAACTTTTTAGGGGTCAACTTTTTTCCAAAGTGCTAATCAATTTTTTGAGGAGAAAGTGCCAAATCTGATATTTGTGACCTCCACTCAACTTTTTGAGCTCTACAACATGGCATTAACAGAAATTCAAAATCTTGTCTCTACAAACTTTTAGCAAATGTTGACCCCTCAACCTTTTTCATCCACCGATTTTTATACGTCAAATATTCATAAATCACTCGGAAAAAATGTCCAAATTTTCGTGTAGAGCTCAAAAAGTTGCTCTAGGGTCATAAATATCAAAATAAAAAAATTAAAAAAAAATATTGACATTTTTTGAATTTAAGAAAAAGTTGACCCCGACTATGATTGCGGCCATTGGTAAAAAATAAAAATTTTTTTTGCTTCAAAATGGAAATAAGCACTGGAATCCAGTGACTGGATAAATGACCTTTTTCTTTCAAAAACGGTGCTATTATTGCGAAAATTATTTCCGAATGATTGATTCATTTGCATGCGGGCAGAGTTGTCGGGATGGCGCTATGCACGTTTCATATTTTTTTTATCTCAGCTCCAAAATTCAATTAATTTCAGTTCCTTTTTCCAAGCCCTTTGTGTGATCGGCTACTGCCTTTTGCCCAGTGTGTTTGCAGCTTTGATGTGCAAAGTTGTCGGCCTTCTAATCTACCAACACACCTCTCTCCTATTGCTCAGGCTTCTTTTGGCTGCCTTCGGCTTTGTGTGGTCCACATATGGTAAATTCACCATTCCAAAACCGCAATTACTAAAACACATAAAACTATTCGACCCAATTTTTCAGCTTCAATGTCATTTCTGGCAGGCACCCAGCCTGAGAACCGACGACTACTTGGATTCTACCCAGTCATTTTGTTTTATTTTGTGGTCTCCTGGCTTGTGCTTTCTAATTCTTAGGTTATACAAGAAAATTAATTGCAGGATGTTTTGTTTAATTTTACGGACATATCATGCAAAATTTCGAGATTTGTTTTTACAGATTTATTTATTCGATGCAAATAAAAACATTTTTAATAGTGAATTGCAACTAAGGTCACAGAAATTTCATTCCAATATTGTTTCTGAGAGTGGCCACCTGAATTAAGTCAGTTATTGGCTGTAATCATAGTCGAGTTGACCCCCCAACTTTTTAGGGGTCAACTTTTTTTCAAAAGTGCTAATCAATTTTTGAGGAGAAAGTGCCAAATATGATATTTGTGACCCCCACTCAACTTTTTGAGCTCTATAACATGGCATTAACAGAAATTCAAAATCTTGTCTCTACAAAATTTTAGCAAATGTTGACCGTTCAACCTTTTTCACCCACCGATTTTTATACGTCAAATACTTTTTATACTTCCGTTCAACCTTTTCACCCACCGATTTTTATACGTCAAATACTTTTTATACTTCCGTTCAACCTTTTCACCCACCGATTTTTATACGTTGTTGTTTTCGAAAAAATTTGCCTTGGTCTAAACCATAGGCGTCCTGGTTGTTTTCGGAACTATTTCAGAACTTATGTTTCTATCGGTATTCTAGTCGACATGATTTTATACAAGCTAGTGCTTAAAACGACGCCAGAAAGCAGGGCTACATTTTGAGTATAAGGTTGTATATGACTATGTTTGCAAAATTTGCGAAAAAAGAACAAAAGTTCTGAAGAAGTTTCCAGCGTTTCAGAAATTATCGAAGAATTATTTGTATAAATAGTTCCGAAAACAACCAGGACGCCTTTGGTTTAGACCAAGGCAGATTTTTAAAACAATTTTATTTCGAAATTCTCATCTGATGTTGTTTTTGTCGGGTGGGTTAACGGTATTATCGTTTGGTTTGAAAAGAATAAGGGGTTAAAAGAGAATTTAATGAGGTTCGGAAAATCCCATTTTCTAGCCAAAATAACTCCCAAACCAAGAAAAGTCCTCCTTTAACCAAGAAAAAAACGCTAAAACTCTACTATACCAAATAAACGATATACCGTAATTATTCTAATAGAAACCCCGTCTCTAATAGCAACCACCCTATTTTTGACTAAGCTTTCAGAGTTAGGGTTATTTTTGATTGAAATTTCAAGATTTTTAGAGGATTGAAAAATAGTAACCCCGGGGTTTCTATCAGAACAAGGTACTGGTTCGGAATGTGGACCCCAAATATTTTGGTCAAAAAATATCAGGAATTCATTGAAATTGTGAATCATTTCACATTGGTAAATTTGTTTGACATATAGACGTTTCCCGTATTTAGGATTTTTTCAAATTTGTTCATATTTTTGGCTTAGGCGGGGGTTGGCTTATGCTTAGGCATCCGCAGTCACTCATTTTCTGTATTTGTTTTTGTGCTCATGGCGGCTAATGTGTTATTTCTCTATCATTTGTTTCCTTCGTTTTTACTATTATTTGCTTATTTTTAGGTAATATGGATCATCTGAAGGCATCTGCGTGGGCTCTTTCGTTTTTGACCAAAATATTTGGGGTCCACATTCCGAACCAGTTCCAGAATAATTACGGTAATATGATTATCCCAGCCGACCATCCCAGTCAATCATGAAGAGAGACTTTTAAAGTGAGTATGTCACTATAGGCTTTTAATCTTATTCACATGGCTGTTCAAATTAAAAACAATTGATCAGTCCACTACTCCAAGCAGTAAAACGCCCAATTAGAATCGACTTGGCAGAATTTTTGGAAACATTCATTTCAGTTGATTTCAAGGTTTCAGTAAACCAAAAGGCTTCAGTTTTGATGCTGACCATCCAAGCAAGGCCGGTGATCATAAATTCATTGCCTTTTTTGTCTCGTGTTCACTAATTTGAGACTTGACTGTGTATAGCGCAGTCCTTTTTGTCTGCAAGTTGTATAGACATGACTACATCGTCCTTCTTAATGGAGATAACGGAAAAATGCCTAGATTTGGAAAAAAGGTGCAGGCCTGCGACTCTAGTTTCAAAACTAGAAACTAGAATCGCACAGCTACCCGGTCATGATAAAAATTAAAAAAACGGTCCCTTTTTCACATTCTCTGAGCACTTTTTTCCCAAATCTGAGCACCTTTATAGGCACTTGTTGGGTTGGGGCCTCCACCTTAAATTTTTTCCAACCTTCTCGAAACACAGATTTTTTATTTATTTTTCATTCACAAACATACATTTCTGATATTTGACACCACAAGTGAAAAAATATGTCTGGACCATTGAATTTTGTTCTCCACTCAAAATCAGACACGTATGACAAAAAATTCTGGCTGTTCCGAATTCATTCTTATGTCGAACCTTATATTTCTGCCAGACTGACTCAATTGCTTGTGTATGAGCACCTGTTACCGGATCGACGAAGTTCTCTGAATGATTGACTGTCAGACGTTGATACTCTTCCGGAAGTTGTTCGATTCGTCCGTAGGCCCTCCAACAATCCGAACTTTAGATTTTGGAGCCAGGAGATAAATTTCTGATCATCCCAAGTGAGTTATTCATAGAGATCGGCCAGAGTGAAATTTCGAAGCTCTTCCATACTTCTTCGTTTCGGTACTTGTTTAAGAATGGGGTACTTATGGTTCCCCATATCGAATTTTTTCAAAAACAGGTTTAACCATTTCTAAGCAATTCTTACACGCTAAAACCGATAAAAACGTTGTTTCCACCACTTTCCATCAAAAATTTTGACTTTTAGATTTTCTACCTGCCTGCCTTCGGCAGGCAACCTACTCAATAGGAAGCCCCTTTGGGGTACATGGTCAGGCAAGGGCTGACCCTTTATATATCAAGAAATATATCAAGGAAATTTAACCAATAAAAAACCTGAAAATATAAATGTAAAAATGCTTAAAAAATTCAGCGGCAGTTAAATTATTTGCATATTATTCCAAGCCCTAACAAAAGAACAAAATTTCACAATAGTAGCAGCAATGTAGTATTTTCCCCAGCCTTGCAATGTTAATTTTAATCATTTTTATACCCCTTCTCCATTGCAAGCAGGCAGCTCTTTTTTCAAGAGATATAGATATATATTTTGAAGATATATATTTCTTGATATATAAAGGGTCAGCCCTTGGCCCGGACCATGTACCCCCAAAGGGGCTTCCTATTGAAGTAGGTTGCCTGCCGAAGCAGGGTAAAAAATCTAAAAAGTCAAAATTTTTGATGGAAAGTGGTGGGAAACAACGTTTTTATCGGTTTTAGCGTGTAAGAATTGCTTAGAAATGGTTAAAACTTGTTTTTGAAAAAATTCCGATATGGGGGGGGGAACCATATAAGTACCAAGAATGGCAAAGGAAAACGCTATGAAAACAAAACCGCAAATTTAAATAAAAAAATCTGTGTTTCAAGAAATTTAGGGTGGGGCCCCAACCCAACAAGTGCCCCTTTATGTATCGTCCCTTCTTATTGGTGGGAGGACTTCTTAGGGGCTCTTCGCTTTCTTTTTATTGTGGTTCACATTTTGGGGCGTTGCTGAAACTTAAGGGCATACCCGTGATCAGTCAGCACCAACTGACGGACATGAAAAAAAATTGTATACAGATTTATTTATTTGATGAAAATAAACATATTTTTGATTGGTTAATTGCAGCAAAAGTCACAAAATTTCATTCCAATATTGTTTCCGAGAGTGTGGCCACCAGATTTTCCACTTGATAGGCTGAAATAATAATTTAGCTGTTGAAATTCTTTGCGAATTTGAGTTTTTTTTCAAAACAGCTTGAGAGCATTTGACCGCTTTAAAAACACACTAGCCCTGTCTCAAAAATAGAAAGGATTTAATTTTTCATTTTTGCAAACGGATGTAGGTGGCTTTCAGGGCTGCACCGGATATGACAAAATATCGGGTATCGGATGTCAAAAAGTGCCGGATATCAGATAAATTCTCAAAAAATAAAAATAAAATTATCCGAAAATCCGCCATTTTTCGGATATGGGATATCCGGCGCAGCTCTGGCGATCTCAAATAAAGCCGATTTTTTAAATAAAAGTTAATACAGAGATGTAATCTACCGATCCGCCTCTGCTGTTTCTTTTGCTTTTTCAAAAACTTTTTCTTGGTGGAATTCTTCATGAGATCTGGCGATAAATGAGAGGAAGTGCCTGCTTCGGTGCAAGTGGCTTCACCCGTCTCAGAGGCTTTGAGCACACTCCTCTTCAACTCCTTTTTGATCAGTTTGAGATTTCTTTGCATGCTTTGGAGCTGCTCCTTGTGGAGTTTGATCTGCTCCACAAGGTGGTCTACAAAAAATAAATATGTAAAATTATAAAAAAAGTTTTATATTTCGCATACAACAATACAAGCCGAACAGGCGCGTTAACAGACGCCAAAATAAACTAAAAATGAAAAAAAAATTTGGGGTCACAGGTTTTAGCCCTTTTTCCCACTTTTCTGGCAAAACTCAAAATTTTAAGCATCACATGTCAATTCTGATAGCATTAGCGTTCTCAGGACCCGATTTACCCTAGATATGATGAAACAAATATAATACAATCGGGAAGTGGGTTAAAAAGCGTGGCACGAAAAAAAAGCGTGACATGCCGACAAAAATACTATATGTAGATAGTTGAATTCAGTCAACTGTAACGGGGCTAGAACACTTAGCTATGAGGACAGCTAACTATGGACAGTTGGCTATGTTTTTTTTTGAAAATTTTCATACTTTTTTAAACAAAAGTTTTTATTTCAGCAAAAAAGTTTTTCTGACGTCCTCCAGTGGCCAAATTTTTCTCAGGAATCCAAATCAAGAAGCAGAATTTGAAAAAAATACTTGTGTGCTGAGATATGACTTAAAGTAAAAGGGTGGCATATTGACACACCAACTTTAGGTCATATGTCAGCACACAAGCATTTTTTTCAAATTCTGCTCTATTTGGATTCCTGAAAAGTGGCTACTAGAACGTCAAGCTTTGCTAAACAAAACTTTTGTTTAAAAATGAAAATTTCAAAAATCATAGCCAACTGTCATAGATAACTGTCCGCATAGCCAACTGTCCATAGCTAACTGTCCTCATAGCTAACTGTCCGCATAGCCAACTGTCCATAGCTAACTGTTCTCATAGCTAAGTGTCATTTTACCACTGTAACAAATAGTTAAAGGTGCATGCCCTACATTACACTGAAGTATAGTCAACAGCTGGACGTCAAGTTACAAAAACGAGTGCATCTCACCTGCTTCAGCCAGAAGTTGCTCTCTCAAAGGGCATTTAGAAGGTGAACTCAACAGCAGCATACATTCCCACTCTTGACATAAAAAATTTCAGTTAAGGCACCATAAATACAAGGTAAAAAAACCTTTTTGAGCTTTTTTCTCAGCATGATGACTAGATTTGTCGATCCGCCTCTCAAGTTTTGACCGTTTAGCAGGAAATTTAGATTTCAAGAGCTTGCTTGAACGCAATTTAGCCATGTGACCAAGGGAGAGCAGTGAAAAGGCTGAAAGAAATCGCGCTAGCTACCATTTTAAAAATTATTCTGGCAAAATGTACTGAAAGTATAAATCACAGTTGTTTGAGCGCGCAAAAACTGTTTTAGATTTGGTAAGATTTTTACCGAATTTTTAGCAGAATCGATTTTTTTGCATGCTCAAACAACTGTGATTTGTATTTTTGCTAAAGAGTGAATTTCGCCAAAATATTATTGAAGTGGTATTGCGTGATTTCTGATTAAATCATGGTTTAAACGGGCTTGTCCACGCCAACAAGTTCAATTTTGCATGATTGCATTCCCGAGCATCACTTTTTCCTACAAAAACAAAAACGGGGTGCAATCCAGTGGGGGGTGCGGGATACAAAAGCAAAACAGAAAGAAGTCAGCCGTAAACAATGCAAAATACTTTTCGTCTAATTTCAAATTTCGGGGCAATTTTGGGGAAAAAATTGGCATAATATGATTTGGTTTGCTATAAAATTAAAGGCGCCATGATCTTAGCCTTTAAATACAGTCGAGTCTATTTAACATCACCCTGGGGAATGATTTAGTAAATGTAGAAATTCGGGGGTTTAAATAAAGTAACAAAAGCAAAAAGCTGTCGTGAGTTCATTCAAACAGTAAATATCCATTTTTTGAAACGGATTCAATGGAGTTTACTAGGAAACAAACGAGCTGTTTATCCGAGACCTCTTTTTACTAAGAAGTGTCGTTAGACAAAATAATCACAATATTTCTGCAATTCTTTTGTAAAGGATCGTCAGAAAAACGAGAATGGCTGGACTAGCCTGAAGAAATAAAATTACATTGGACGAAAAATTGGATACAGAAAGACAACAATGACAAAAAAAATATTTTAAAAATTGGCTTAAAAACAAGTGGCATTCAAATACGTGGTTGAAAACGAAATCGAGTGTAATTTTTACGGGACCGATCAGTATCGTTAAAGCCGAGGTGATCGTTAAATCGAGTGATCGTTTATCGAGAAAATTTAACAACCACAATTTCTCGGTGATCGTTAAATAATCGTTTTCGGGTATCGTTAAATCTTTCGACTGTCAAAATTTTCTTTTTTAATACTGTGGCATATTTAGCCTTTCAAGCAAACATCAAATCAGTAAAGTAGAAATTCGATTTAAATATACACCTTGGTTCATGTAAAATCCAGAAATCAATGAAGGTTGACAACTAAAGTCTAGACTCGAATCAGACCGTTCTGAAAAGGTCTAAACATTACACAAATCTTTGGCAACGTAAAGGATTTGAGAAAAACGATCAGCAAATGAAATTTAAATTTCGGATAAAAAACCAATACAACTGGAAAAACATTTTAAGAATTGGAAAAAGTGTCCATCTAGGTGGGAACGAACTTGAGGGTGTCGGATAAAGGGACGGACGTGAACTTTTTATGAGAAGGCATTTGCGCACATCAGAATAGTCATCTGATGCACTTAATCTCTCAGAATCTCACCCTGAACCATCCCAGACCAGCTTAAATATACCGAAGCACCTTGAACACTCGTTTGGAGTGTTTGGAATAGTCTACTGTGAGATTTTGAATTCGGATGCGGTTCCCATTTTCGTCTTGGTCCCCGGCTGTTTTTTTTCTAAAGATATGCCATGGCCCTCCTGTTGTTTTTACTCCAAGACAAAATGGGAACCTATTTTCCACTAGTGCTGAATTCTGTTACCGTTGCACAATTTTGTTAGATCTCCTCGTACATGAAAGGCTAAGTCACAATTGGAAGTCCACACTGCAATCTATTAGTTCTCTTTGGCAGGGCAGAGCACTAGAAATGCTAATAGACGAATACTTGACTGATTTGCAGGAACTGAGGGACTGGCCGATTGAGTTGACTTTTGACCAACTCAATCTACGATTCAGACAACTTCATAATAACATTCACTTGGAGTACTTATCATTTTCTCTGCTATACAAATTCGCCTTAGTTCAGTTTGTCTTACAGTCGAACATCTCCCACGTTAATTCTTCTGTTTTGTTAAAATTTCTGGAAAATATTCGCGTGGAAAGGCAGGACAAACTGATAGTTCAATTTAGACTTTGCTTCTGCATATTTCGTGAGCGACAACAATTTCTTCTCCTAGCTAGACAGGTTAGTGGAGATATTTTCTCTATTAAGTCACCCGTAGGAGTTATTGCTCAACCCCCCTCGGAGGGGGAAGTTATTGAAGAGAGGTGGATTATTTTTAAACAAAAAATTATTGCTTAAAATTTGTTTCGTCATGAAACGAAGAAAATATTTTTTCGCTGTCTACTCGTTTTTTGCTATATCATTGTATTTCACTGCGCGATTTTTGCTGCTTAACAATTTTTTGGCTTTCAGATGAGCGATCTCGAAGAGCTGCAGATGAATGAAGAAGAGGGCAGAAATATTACCAAGAAGCGCTAAACAGCTAAAAAACTTGAGACCGTCGAATGGGCTCAAAATCACTCTATCCACTCCGGTGCAAAGAAGTTCAAGTGGACCGAAGAAGCGTCAGGGAATCGCAGCACAAAAAATGAAATGGACCAGTAAGTGTGAGTCTTTTTTTTTGGCTTGGACGTATTTTTTTTATTCTAGGTGCAACACAGCCAGAGGATCCAAAAGGAAGCGTCTCGATGGGGGTGGTCAACAAGTTGTCAACACAGAAATATATGTGCAGCTGGCCGAGTGGATTCGTGAAAAGATAATAGATAAGCAACCAGTGTGGCGACGAATCATCAGCAACCAGGCGTGAGATGTCTTTCGTGGAACCGACATGAAGGTTAGCATTATTGTAGCATGATTTAATTTCATTCCACATCATCTTTCCAGATCTCTATTGGCTGATTTAACAGTTTCCTCACGCGCCATAACTTTACGCCATAACCGTGCCATAACGCCATAACCGTGTCACAACGACTGCTCAGAAGGCACCAGAAAATTATGCCGAAGCTGTAGCCAAGTTCATCGTCGATGTCGAGGAAAGAAAGCGGTCAAATTTGGTTCGATTCTTTCTATGGATGAGACTGCTGTATAGTTTGATTGTCCCGGCAACACTTATATCGAGACCAAAAGGAATGGGTTTTTTTTTAATATGGCAAGATCTAATTAAAACTTTTATTAGGTAACCATCGTGACAATTAGACACGAAAAGATGGGAGTTACCGTTTGCCTCACTGCTAGATCTGATGGAAAGAAGCTTCCGCCATATGTCCTTGTCCACCGAAAGCGTCCAGTGCCGATGATCATGCAGCAATTTAAAGGAAAGCTGATGATCAATTGGAGTGGGTCTGTGTGGATGAAAGATGCTACCACTGCCGATTATCTGAATCAAGTGGTCAAAAGCAGTGGAGTCTTCTCTTCAAATAGATGTGCTGAATGAACTCAACATTGAGGCTGCTTTTATTCCAAAAGGGTGAACAAAACTAATAAAGTGCTATCGCTCGCAACTTTACAGATGTTAATTGTAATCACAGCTTTGATCTTCAGAGCTTCAAAATTCAAAACAAGGTTTGCACAGGTTTGTCTGTTTTGAAAAACGGGGTGAACTGGACTGGGCGAACTGTCTGTTTTGAAAAACGGGGTGAACTGGCCTGGGCGAACTGTCTGTTTTGAAAAACAGGGCGAACTGGCCTGGGCGAACTGTCTGTTTTGAAAAACAGGGCGAACTGGCCTGGGCGAACTGTCTGTTTTGAAAAACGGGGCGAACTGGCCTGGGCGAACTGTCTGTTTTGAAAAACAGGCGCGAACAACCTCTGGCTTGACAGGGGTTTTTTCCTGGGCGAACTGTCTGTTTTGCGAACAGGGCGAACTGTTGGGCGAACTGTCTTTTTTGAAACAACAGGGCGAACTGGCCTGAAAAAGACTGTCTGTTTTTGAAAAACGGGCGAACTGGCTGGGCTGTTCTTTTTGAAAACAGGGCGAACTGAACTGGGCGAACTGTCTGTTTTGAAAAACGGGGTGAGCTGACCAAGGCGAACTGTCTGTTTTGAAAAACAGGGCGAACTAACCGGAGCGAACTGACCGTACACCGTAAAATTCAAACGAGAATTAAAATGTCGCATTATTGTAAAAGTCAAGGAAAAATGTTGCTTCAATAGGAAGCGAACCGACGAACGGCGTTCACAGTCCGCCACCGCTTTACCACTGAGCCAGCGACGCTATTAAGTGTCGCGAGTGTTTTTCATTACTTATCACAAGAGGGTACTTAACAAATTTGTATTCCAAAATAACTTTTTTAACTTGACCTGCTACCCGCTTTTCGAATTATTTCTATCGGCGGCTAGCATTATTGAAAGGGCATGCTCGTGCGTTTTGAAAAGTTAAGGCGTGGAACAGCAAAATTTTTTGAATCGTTCCATTTTTCACTCGATTTGCGTTCAATCTGACATTGATGACCTTATACTACTTTAAAAATTAGGCAGAAAATTTATAAAATCCAGATGAGAAAGCATGTAAAGATGTTTCAAGAAAGAAAACAATTGCTGGTTCCCGTCTTTTCTCCGTGTCGCGCACGGGCATGCCCTTTAAGTAGTTTGGGACGTGTTTTGGGCAAGTGTTTTTTCTACCCTAATAAAAATAAAACATTGTCGAGCTAACAGAAGAGATTCATGCAAGTAATTTAAAGCTTTGCTGCAGCTGAATCGCCATGCTCTTATCATCTTCAAATCATTCAAAGATCTCGTCCAGAACTTGAGGCCATACTAGTCTTTAGACTTATCAATGAGTAACTAAAGAAGTTTTGCAATGCTACATAGACGAGTCAAACAGATATACTACCATTAATACAATTGTCATTGTTTTAAAACGATCCTTATTGTAATAATTAATAAAATAACGTTTTGTTCAGAACGTTTTCACAGGATGTTGACCATCAAGATGGGCGCAAAGTTTTTGACCTAATTCCCAGTTCTGGACAGGAAACCAATAAAAAAAACTTAAAAACGGATTCGGTGCATTGGGTCTTGAGAACACTAGAAATGCATGGATATGGCACTAATTATAGAAAAAGTTTCAAATTAGCGAAACGTTTCGCCAAGATGAAACTTTTTTCATTTTAGCGAAACGTCTTTGCAGCAAAATATTCGCATCCGATGTGCACCTCCCCTCCCTTTGATTCTAGTACCATAATTAAATTCAAATAGTGTAGATCTAAATCTCTGCTTTTTAACTAGGTTTCAAACTCATGTAAAAGATTTTAAAGTCTGAGCTCCGATCTGTTTGCAAAAAGATAGACAACAAGTCGAATTAAAAAAATTCACTTTTGAGAAAACTTGCGACCTGAGAACCCGTTTCGATTTATTACTAATTTTAGCAGTAAATCAAAGCTGATAGAAAATTTTCAAAAATGATTAAATATAGAGGTGTGCATGGGATCGTGATTAGATCCCACAAGATAGAAAAGCCAAGTTTTACCTCTGACGAAGTTTTACCTCTCTACGACAAATATAAGAAAAAAACGAGGAAAATAATTTTCTTGCATGAAAAATGCGAAAAGTTGCATTTTCAAGACATTTTCTGTAACAAACGAAAGCTGGGAATCCGCTTTCATATTAATTAGATGAATTTTCTACAAATTATAATTTTGAATACTAGAAGCCATATGAAGTCTGGAACCCGTTTTTCTAGTCAAACCCCGAGAGTTTATGCGTATCCCGCAAAAATTTATTTGAATTGTTTACAAGTACACCCTTACTGCCCGTTTTTTATTACTACGAAACGCCGTGCATGGTTAGTTATTATTTTTTGAACGAAATTAACTCATTCGTATTTCGAATGTTCAGACCTCGCAGAATAAGTACAGAGTTACGTCGTGAAAAAAGCCAAAATACTGGTGAACTAGAAAAACAATAAGAAAACAAAAACTCTACATACGTACTGATTCCAAGCAGATTTCAGTTTCGGGCAAATTTTGTGCCCTTGTCGGTCGTGGCACATATTGTCCGCTTTCGGCCCGCGCGCAGTCTGAGAAAATTTTACCGCGGGCAAACTTTGTCCGTGGCCGCCGTGGGACATTAGCAACAAACAGATAACAGCACACCAGTAAGAGACATGCCGCCAGAAAGTTCCAACATATATTTATTCCGCAACAATAACAACGTTCTCGAACAAACAACTGAACAACGTAACTTCCTTTCATTCCAACACTGTGAAATCATAATCCACATCCATCTTGGCGTTGTCCAGAGCCGCTGATAACGCATCAGCTTCCTTTTTAGTCCGACTAGCTAAAAACCAATTAATTGACTGACCATTACGGCAAGAAATTCCTCACTCAATTTTTTCTGATGCCGTTTGCGTCGCTTCACTGCACTCTTAATTGCTGTGTCCAACTGCGCGTTTCCATCTCCGAAAGCCAATGATTCGATCAGAGCATTTTCGTCAGTCTTCCCGAAAGGTCCTGAACCACCACTTTTTTTCTTAACGACCCCACCGGTCACCACAGTCTTCGGTTTGATCATTGCTTCATCTTGCTCCATCGGTGTGCTATGTACCTCCACATCGCTGTCATTGATTGTGTCATTAGCCGGTTCAATTGGGTCATAGACAGTCTCAACTTGCATAGCATCGCCTTCTGGGAACTCTGAAAGCAATAATTGTATCGCCATTAATGACTGCAAAAAAACTTGACCCACCATCAATCATTGTTTTAATCTGGCAGTCTATGGCATCCAGGTCGAATTCCTTGGAGAAGGCTTCCAACACGTCCGAAGTTAAGATCTGAACTTTGTCTCCGGCATCGTCCTCCGGTGGCTCAGTGTAGTAACGAAGCTTTCCACTGTTCCAGTCATTCAGCACCTGGAAATAGACAGCTCAGACAAGTGAGCGAGTTAGAAGAAACGATAGGTCTTACATGTTTGGCGGCAGCATTTAGATCTGGTCGGCCACCCTTTTTCATTCTCCCCAATTTTCTGGCCACCAATGCTAGGAACTGATCACAATCGCTGAACTCCGGAATGGTGTAATGTAGCATCAACTGTAGAAATCCTGATAGATTTAAAGAACGCATTGGTTTAAAAAAACACTCACCACTTTAACCGAGCACCGTCTCAAAATAGCACTTACCACCAAGGCGGGATCTTCGAGATTTTCCACACGCAAAGCATTCTTCAGAGCTAGCTCAGTCGGATCGAAATCTTGTTTGGAAGCAAGTACAACACCGGGCGAGTCAATTAGCCGGATATGTTTGTCCAGTTCAATCTCCTGCATCTGTCTAAAAACGAAAGTTCGAAAGAACTCCGCAGAGGACATTACAGAACAAACCTAGTGAGGCCGGGGAACAGCTCCAGATGCACACGACTTCTTTCTTTTCAGACTGTTAATCACACTGCTTTTGCCGACATTTGGATATCCTGGAATTTTTCAATGAGATTCGTGACAGAAATCTTGAGCTAATTGTCAGCACAAAGTACTTACCCACAACACCCACACGAATCGAAGTCTTGATGTCCTTGTTTCTACAGTAATTTCCTAATAGCTTCATTACCAAATTAGCTCCCATGCACTTGGAGGAAAAACTATTGACACTGGACGAAGCATAGCGACCCTGAAAACATGACTTCGCATCACTTACATAGCTCACAGTAAGTCAAAGCTTACCAATTTCTGATTTTGCTCTTGAGTGGAAGCCTTGAAGGCGATAGTTGGCAAGCTCTTTCGAAGATAAGCAACCCATTTGACCACATTCTCTTTAGGCACTAGATCGATTTTGTTCAGCAGCAGAACTACTCTTTTACCCTCTCGAATGGCCATTTGTTCAATGTTATGACTGCGACTGCCCAAAGGATCACGCGCGTCCAGCACCTGAAAACTCAGAAAATTAATAAAACGGCAAGCTTGTTCTGCAACGAAAGACCACAGAACCAATTCAGCTGTGAATATAGTCAACTATAAACTTAGTCAACTGTTGATAAGGTACAAATCACGAGTCTATTACAAAATTTCAAGAATATCTACCTCAATGACAATATCCGCTAACTCAATGGTCTTTCGGACTTCGCCAGCGAAGGACTTGCCATGCTTTTTCTTTCCATCTCCCTGGTCGTTTTCACAAGGCACCCTGGCAGATTCAATAACTTCGGGCGAGACCACATAGTCGGACGGTTCAGCAATCTTCTCGGCCTAAAAAATTCGGTTTCATAGAAATTGGATATTAGTGAATGGGGAGAAATTAACACACCTCGATCACACGCTTCACCAACCCATTCAAATTTTCAGTGGAGTTCTTCTTGCGCATTTCTCCACCCAATGTGATAACTTTAGGAACAAAAACTGCCTTCTTGTCGGCTTTCTTATCCATCTTCCTCTGTTTCTTATCATCCTTCATCTCTTCACGACGTTTCTCCGCTTCAGCAAGCAGCTCTTCTTTGAAAGGACACTTGCCAGGAATGGTGATGAGCTTCTTTCCTTTGGTGTGAAGTCCTGAACGAATCCATGGATTGGATGGTGTAAGTCATAATATGACCAAATTCAAAATGGCATACTGTCAAACCTCGTTATACTGCAATTCCGATATAGTGCGAAACTCGATATAGTGCGACCTCGAGTCCGACCTATTTGGTCAAAAGTTTTAAAAGTCTCGATAGTGCGGGTGCAGACATAAAGCGAGTCTCGTTATAATGCGAATGTTTTTCGGTCCCCAGAGGTTGCACTGTAACCAGGTTTGGCTGTACACGAGTTAACTAGCAAACCGAAAAAATCAACTCGAAACCCAGTCTAAATAGGAAACAAAACTAATTTTACTGACCCTTCTTTTTGGTCTCTTTCTTGAGCTTCTTGTTGTGCTCCCTGACCTTCTTTTCAATCTTGTAGCGCTTTTTGCACGACACACGACGGGATGCTTTCTCTAAAAAATAGTGGAGTTTACAAACGCCATAGTGAGAATTAGCAGTAAAACTTACTTAAACATAACTTTGCCATCTTCTAGCACTGCGGATAGGAAGAACTCTGAAAGTTTACACAATAAAAGTGATTGTGAGACAAAAAAATAACTGCATGCTCAAAAAGGTAATTTTTAAGAGAGAAAATATAGGGAGTCAGTTTTGGTGAAATAATTTCACTAAAATTCCATCGGTCTTGGGAAAGTGACGTTGCGGGACAACACTTTTTTTAAAGGTCTCACTTTGATTTTTTGATTCCTCAGGAATATGCTTAGAAACTGTTTTATCAGGTTGTGTCATAAATACGTTTTTTTTTAAATCAATTTTTGTGGCATTGTGTTTTTTTCCATAAATTTTTGACAAGTTTTTAAAAGTTGACCTCCCATTTTGTAGCCAAGTTTCTCAGCTACAGTGATTTCAAAACTCCTTTCAACCTCAACCTCACCTCAACCTGAGCCTCATCCTCAACTTCAAAAACTCAACCTCATCCTCAACCTCAACTGAGTTGAGGTTGAGATGAGGTTGAGTTTAAAATTAAACTCAACTTCATCCTCAACTCAACCTAAACTCAACCTAAACTCAACCTCAAATCAACCTCAACTCAACCTTAACTTAACTTAACCTTAAATGAACATTTCTTTAAAATTAACGACCCTATTTTATGTGCTTTTTGAAATTTATACTTCGGCCACATAAAAGATGTCAAAGTCAAGGATTGTAGCATACAAGTCAACCTTCTAGTCAATTTGACTGACTTTTACTTCGCTTCTCTCGTCGGTCCACCTCGTGACTTTGATATTCTGGTTGTGATCAAGATGTTGCGCTGACTTATACAATATCCAAAACAACAAATGACATACTTTATTTATTTCAGGTAACAGACCATACCACAGTAAGAATGAATTATTCATTCTCAAAACATATTACAGTATACAACTAATTGTGAATTCAACAAATGAAATAAGGATTTGTTTCTGTATGTCGAGCTGTGGCTAGTCCTGCTTGTGAGAAAACCCGTTCGATAGGAGCGCACATAGCAAATCTTGGAAATCGTTACACTTTTCTTAGCTTGACGCGAAGAAGGACGTTAGCAAATAGTTTGGTGAGAGCATAGACTTTGTAGGAACTGAAACACAAAACTCCCAGCTAAACACAGACGCAAAGTTGCTTACAACGTTCTCTGATTCTGTTGGGTGCTCCCAGTCCTTTGCTTTAGCAACTTCGATGACTTCCTTTTGATTTTGAGATAGCAACCAGTCACGGCAAAGAAGATGCCCAACGTTTTGACGTGAGATAAGACGTTTACCACACTTTTCTAATAGAGACGTCTGCTTGGAAGATTTTCGGAACAGTCAGACTTCATCCCACGATTGCGTTTTTCCAGCGTCCTTGACTCGCTTGACGAGAACAATGACATCTAGAAAGACTGTTTAACGTGAAGCATGAAGTTAAAGTTGAGTTTGATTGAGTTTGAGTTGAGTTGAGGTTGAGTTGAGGTTGAATTTAGGTTGAGTTTAGTTTGAGTTGAGGATGAGGTTGAGCTTTAATTTTCAAACTCAGCCTCATCCTCAACTTCATCTGAGATTGAGAATGAGGGTTTCTTTAAGATGAATAGCTCTAGCATACAGTTGAGGTTGAGTATGAGGAGCTCCTTTTGAATCACTGCTCAGCTTAAAATAAGAGGTCAGCTTTTTGAAAACTTGTCAGAAACTATGGAAACCACAATGCCCAAACTTTCGAAAAAACGAACGTATTAATGACACAACCTAATACATACGAAAATTGATGAAGATCTAACAAATTCCTCCTGCATCTTAAGGTCTGCAAAGAGTTTCTGTAGCTTTTTACAAAAAACCAACAGGAAAGTGACCAGCAGCAAAAAATAATTGACCATTTGGTAGATTATTTTTTTGATATTTTTACGACTCGGATCCCCGAGCGGCACTTTTGCTTAGTTGGACTCAGAATTTCACGCTGAATACAAAGGTGTTTTTGGTTTTTAATTATCGTCAAAAAAGCTTTGCTGAAGCCTTCTGAAAATTTGAAGTTTTTTTAGGTTTTTGTCTTGTCACACAGTACAAAAACGGATCTCTTTCTTAATACTTGAAACTGTGGAGTGTATCTTGATGAAGAATTCACAACTATCTTTGACAGTTATTTCCCCGTGTGCATCAAAATTTATATTCCACATTCCCAAATTATAGAGTCCGCCATTTGATAAGGACTCATTTTCAAGGATTTATAATTTTTTTCACATAGACCAATTGAGTGTACACAGTGTATCATCTGGTAGAAAATTCTATGGAGATTTCGAATCTGCAAAGAAAATCATCAAAAAAAATTATCACTGGGTGGCGAATCCTAAGAAAATTTTTGGTGTTGCCAATAAAAGTAATTTTTCTGAACTTGCCAATGTATGTTATGGGATGATCGAGTGGAAAGAAAGCTTGAGTTTGTGAGACGGAAACCGGCAGTGCTGTCCGCCAGAGCATCAGGACGAGCGATCTGAATCATGTCATACGGTGTAGGAGGAGCATTACTGACACTATTTGACGACAACATGGACGTATTCGGATATTGGATGTGCTGATAGGACGGAGGCATGCCGAACTAAAAAAATAAATCTTGAGGCACAGACGGAATCTTTTTATACCATGTTTTGAGGTAGGGTGGGTCATTTGACCAAGTGCGGTCGCGGTCTTTTTACAGAAAGTGGATTGCGGTCGCGGTCTTTCATAGGCTCGAGAGATGAGCGCCGCGCGGTCGTGCGGTCTTTCATGTGACTGAGATAACTCCATGAATTCCAGTCAATGCAGCCAAATATCAATCATATTTGTTATTTGAAATAATGTCTTTATTCACTAACAGAAACAATATCAATAATGAAACTGAAGGCTTTTCAGGTTCATGTTGAGGAAGGCAGGTTGTTTTCAGCTGTAAAGTGAATTTTTCGGTCCAGTGGCACTAGGTCTCATGAATATTGATACTGAAATTTATTTTCAAGCTAAATACTACCTATTGGTTTAACGAAGACATCAAGCTTCCCTTTGGCTCTCAAATTTCTCCTTCTGCTTGGCCTCCATTTCTTTGAACTTTGCGTCATATTCAGGTAGGGAGGTGAGTCCTTAGTCGCGCTGTACTTCGATGGCTCAACAAGCGTGGCCTTGCCTTTATATCCACGCATTGTATCTGACTTCGGTTTTCGACCCCGGAACCCTGGTGAAGAGGAACCGCCTCATGCAGCTGTTAAGTTTGAGATCCCAAAACAGCGACATTCTGAAGATTACAAGATATTGATCGTGTTCTCGCTTCAGCGGCAAATTTTGAACTTATTCGAAATTAGAGGGCAAGACAAACCGCAAAGACCGCAAGAACTGCTGCGGTCGTGCGGTCTTTGTCTGGCATCGAATGCGGTTTTGCGGTCGCGGTCGTGAGCCCAGAATATGGTGCGGTCCTGCAGTCTTTGCGGTCGCGGTCGACCGCAGCAGACCCACCCTATTTTGAAGCGCTCTTTGAGTCGGGTGCCCTGTAGGCTGACTATTCGGCGCTAGGAACAGATTCTGCAAAAACCAGCTTTGGCTTTCATCTTGACTGCTGCTGCTTATTTCTAGACGACACTAAATTTTTAGGGTCAGCCAAAAACAAAAATTCAAGGAACTGCAAGACGACATGAGGAAAATCTGACACAAAGGTTTGGAAAGCATGACGAGTTATTTCCAGAGTGCCCGAAGTAGTGATATTTCTCACCACTCAATAGCCATTTCCCCCATAAATTACAAAAACGACTGTGCTGATTAATTTTTCAAAAAAGACGTGGAGCCGAAATAATAATTGGAGCTACTTTGCAGCCATAAAATATCGACAAAGAAGCTCAATCATAGAAAAAAATTATTATCAGAAGGACGAGAAATCAATGAGTAAGAACGCACGCGTTACATTTATTTCAACTTTTTCTGCTAGAGAAGAAATGCATTTTGAAACAGTAATATAACGTTTTTTTTAATAGGCGGACGTGTCCGTTCATCTTTCAACCCTTGCAGAATTAGAAAATCTTTCTTGAGTCATTTCCGGAGCGTGTTTACGAGCGCGTGTTTCATCTAGGAGTGCTCGTTCATTGGGAAGTGTCGCTTATTGTGAAGTGACCGCCAATTGGGAAAAACGGTAAATCAGAACGTATACAGTGAGTTAATACACTCGCAGTTTTGGTATTTTGGCTGTTGGCATTATGGCGTTGGCATTAGTTGGCATCATTTTTTTAATGATAAGATACTGCTTTGTGGGTATTATCCTACCAACCACTCACTACCAATCATTCACAAATTTTTTTGGCATATACCGTATTTTCTGTTTTTTTCTCTTGAAATTGATACCTTCCGCCTATTTTCTTAAATCTCCAGCTTTTGTGTTTTGAATTCCCCACTTTATTTTTAAAATTGAATTTTCTTCTTTATTTTAACACAATTTTTTTAATGATTATACCATCATGTAGTCTGAGTCTTTCTTTTATAATGAGCTATAACACTTAATGAGCGACATTTTTGCAGCTGATTTGGTCTTGCAGCTGATTTTCTTCTGTTTGCAGCTGATTACAGTGGGGGACCAAGCACTTTTAAACAGAAATTTTTAATTTTTTCCAAAAATGATCTAATACTTTTTCCATTGTGTTTTCACGAACTTTTGAGCATTTTCGCGAAAAAAATTTTTTTGCAAAAAAATTGCTTTGGGGGGGGGATGCCAAGGTAGACCAAAATTGTTTGGCACTTTAAATGTGACTTTTGTCCCCAAAGGGTGGGT